>CM031241.1:498454814-498572724 GCA_018340775.1 Taxus wallichiana var. yunnanensis
AGTTACGTATTGCTTGGGCTTTGATGAAATCGTGAGGGCCTAAGTAAATGTTATAGTGAGGTATGTTAATAAATAAGACTGATCACGCTTTCTCACGATAGAGAGAAGATGTATCGGTTTAACATTTAAATAAAGTCAATATTTATGTCGATTTGAGTTATAATAAGAATGTTTTCGCTTTTGACTTCTGCATTTCAAAAGGATAAAGGGGAATGTGATGAAATAGAAATACAAAAATATTTATATTTAATACACATGATGTGTTATAGGGATGGTTTAGCCAACTCTGAGACTCACGTTCGAAGCGCTCGGCTTTCTACATGCTTCTAAAAGGAGGGGCCTCCGCATCGTAGTTCTCCATGGGGATCGTGTGTGGAGAGGCGATCTAAGGCAATTTGGTACGTGTTTAGGCAATTATCGTCAAAGAATATTGATATTACTATTGGTAAGGTAAGGCTGCTGGGCGTTGGTAATGAATCGGGTGATGTTGCTTCAAAAGGTATGAGGGAAGCGAAAGTTAAAGCCTACCTGTCGAGGAGAACCATGTCTCCGATTTAAGATCAACACACAATCCTGGGATCACAAGTGAGGCAAAGCGGAAAGAGTGCTCCGTAGGTGAAAAGAGCTAAACAAACCACAACATGAGACGATCTTGAGGCCCCCAAGTCACCGTGCATAGTACGAGAAGTCAATAGGTGAAAGAGTTGTATGATCACAATATATCGAAAGGACAAGACATGGGCCCTTGAATTCGAAACAAATGGTGAGGTGAGGTGAATGATATAGCCTGAGTTACGAGAACTTGTTAAGAAAGTGAGTGTTCGACGAAAGAGAACCTCACTCCTAGCTGCATGTCCAGCTGACCCCGAAAAAGTTCCTTTTGGAATGAGGCTTTATTTGACCGAATATAGACTCGATCAATGCGAAGTCTACAGGATATTGATTGAACTATACTTCGAGGTCTTCACAAAGTTTCGATCCATGCGAGAAGCTTCGATAAAGGCCGACTGGCCTTATAGCATAATGTCCTCGAGGGAGAAGTCTATTTATAGTAGTAGCAGAGATGATTTTAGGCGTATAGTCATTCCTTCTGGGGAGTAGTCTATATAATAGCCGATGTCACAATTTGGTATAGCTTTCTTCGAGGGAGCAGCCTATATAATTTTAGAGTAGCTAGATGTTCTTTTGCGTGAAACATCTAGTTTAGTAGAAGTTTTACTCAAGAAAATCCCATAAGAATACGACTATTTTTAATACTTTGAAGTCATGGACTAGACTAAAGAGGGGAAGGCATCACTGGTGAGGTGAGAAGTGATCTTGATTTTATTTGAGATATAGAAAACAAAAGTGTATGTAGTGGTAAATGAGCCTCGAGGACAAGCGGTAGGTAAATAAGAAGTGATATAACACTAGATCTGGGCCAAAGGGTAGAATGGTCGAAGATGCAGTGGCATTAAGTGGGTTCAGCTCAAAGCTTACCATTAGCCGAAGCCAAACGATAAGTGCCTCGATCCATAAGTGTATGTGATTATATAAGGCCCGATCCAATCGAGCAAAATTTTCATGTTTGCTCTTTTCTAGTTTGGTTACATGTACTGATTCTCTTTGAGAGACATATGATCACTGACCTAGGTATGCCCATGAAGTCGCTTATCATAAGCATGCTTGATGCATTTTTGATAGATTTGGAGGTGATCAAGAGGTGTAGGCTGACTACGCTTGCTCAAGCAAGCTCGACTGGGCTAACTCGCTTCTCGCGAAATCACTGTCGTTGGTGAATATCCTGAAGAGATAGCTCAGGAGGGTATTTGTATCTCGAGAGGCAGACAACCTCGATTACCATATACTCAAAGAGAAAAGGTGTGGCATTAGGGAGGTACGATTTAATGCTAAGACGATAAGCCCAAGGTGGAAGAGGGAGATATGATCGTGTAATTTTTTCCATTCACTAATGCAACTTCTAAGCGAGGATTTGCTTAGGGTTTTATTAAGATTTAGCCTTCACCTACTGGCACCATGGATAAGTAAGTGAGAAACTAAGTTTGATACCAAAGTTATCAAAGGTGTCAGAATAAATTATTTTTAAAAGATTTACCATTATATGTTATTAAAGGCGATGAGGAATACCAAAAGCGTATGGATAATGTGATGGTTAATGAATTTTGACAATTTTTTCTTTTTTTGATTGAAATGAGTGGAATGGCTCTCCTGTATTTTTTGTGTAATATTCGTCATTGTGATTATCCAGCGGTGACGTTGGCAAGAAGAGGTCGCTGAATCTCACGAATAAGATCCTAAACCCCGATTGCTTGAGAAAGGCGAAGATCTCGTGTGCGACTGCGACGGATGGACGTTGCCAGGAGTATGTTGAAGGCTGGCATGTTGTTGACATAATACAATGATGCTTAACGTATTAAATAGCGATCATTGTGTGGAGAGTAGGGGCTAGCGATAATAACTCTTAGGCGAAGGATTCGCTTTCTAACATGCAAGGCCGGGCTTTAAAATGTCCACCACAAATCCCATCATGGACTTGTTGATGGTGTAGGTGACCTCCGCATGCCGGTTAGACAAAAATCAAGGAGGATGCCATCAAAGCCACATTTATAGAGGGTCCTATGACAACATAACGTGAAACACTTTTAAGAAAAACACGTTTGCATTGGCAAGATTCACTGGCCAAGTAAAGTGGGAGAAGCAGAGAGATCAGTAAGATAGTGCGTGAAATTGGTGGTACAGGGTATCCTGTGAATTAGTAGACACAGATTTATCATCACAACCAACAGGGGTTGAATGGATGGTGCAAAAAGTTGTTGACCACTGACGAATAATTCAGAGTCGACTGGTGCGGCAAGTGGAATTTGCGAGTGCAGGCAAGCCATAGTATCCGCAAATTTGTTAGTGGGCGGGAATGGTTTGGATAGAATAGTGAGTAAATAAGGCTAAGTGATTCCATATGTAGTGTTTGTACTTTTGAGTTCCTCATTTTTGCATTGGTAGATGCCCATAACTTGATTGATTACCCGATTGAAGTCGCTGCAAAAATATTGATAGATTTGATGCCTACAAGTGTGCTTGCAACTTGAGACCTGGGTAACAAGGGCCTCGGGATTCCATTGCTGTATTATTAGTAGTAGGGAAATCGAGGGCGAATGGAATGAGAGGCATAGGCTCGGCGTCAAGAGGGATGAGAACAACGTGGCGGCTCCTCCGCGCAGCGCTACGGCATTTAGATCCATCGAAGAAGAGGGTCATTTAGTGCACGAATCTTCCCCTTAGGTGAAGAGAGAATGCGATGAGTTCGCTCGGGGAAATGTAAAATTGGTAAATTATTCCCCTAGGAGTAAAGGGGCTTCATAAGTTGAGTGCAAGAGTTTGTCCTTTGATTGACTTCTCAAGTACAAATTCAAGGTCAAGGTCGGGCGAGGAGCATAAGCCATCGAGCGATGCACGTTGGTTTAGATGCGGTTTGATGCGTATATAATGAATGGGAGTGCATGTGTTGGTGATGACAAAAGTTTTGTGATTCAGGAGGTAATGTCGGAGTTTGGTGGCTACGAATGATAGGGGGCTATTTGAAACCTGATTTTTCTGACATGTGTATACCTAGTCTCGTAATTCACGAGGTACGACTTATATAATAAACGGCCTCGTTTCGACGTGTCGAGTCCGTCAAATGTGCGAGCATATCTCCTATAGCATGGCTTCGGGCAAGGAAAGATGAAAAGGTAGAAAGGGTGGTTGTCCCAGGGGTGGATAAGTGCACGGATCGGCTTTGCGAGATAGGATTTGAGAGCTTAGAAGGCGCTGGTGACACTCCTCACTCCATTGAAAGGCAAACGCTCTTTTAAGAAGGTGATGAAAAGGTTTACACCCGTCCAGGAGTTGGGAGATGAAACGTCGGATAGATTGGAGCTTACCTTGTAAATAACTGCAATTGTTTGAGATTTTTTGGGTGGGGGGCATTTAGGATAGCTTTTTACTTTGAAGGATCGACCTCAATGCCACGCAAAGAGACGATAAAGCCGGAAGTTTTCTCAGAAAGAACACCAAAGACACATTTCTTTGGTCATTGAAGCCGAGATCGAATATTACAACGAAGCGATTTAAAATAATGGTTAAAACATCGAGATGTTTCACTCGCGATGTTTAGATTTGCCCAGGAAGATCACTCGACATAATCTTCAGGATAGTGTGCACTAATGTCATGAAAAATGTAAGTCATAGCCTGCCTGAGCAGTAAGCATGACAGATTCTTAAGGCCAAACGGCATGACACGATAACGAGAAGGTTCCCCGAGGAGTTATGAAGGAAGTTTTGTGATTTAATCGGCGAAATGACAAAATTTGTTGTATCTGAAAAGCCATCCATGAGAGAAAGCATTTCATGGCCGCTTTGTGAGAGATCAACGAGTTGATCAATACTTGGGAGGGGGGAAGTCATCCTTGGGGCAATGACAGGTTAAGGTCTCAAATCTGCATGCATATCCGAAGTCCCCCAGTCGCTTTGTACAGTGAGAGGTACGATGTTAGAAATCCATTGAGGATAGTTAATAAGCAGTTAGATGAAGGAAATAGAAAGAAGTCGATTGAAGCTCTTCTTTGTGGGGAGGGCAATGCGATCACGATGCATTTTTCTCGATTTTTTTTCGATGGTTTGGAATCGGGGTTTAGGGTGATGTTATGGACGGCTGAATGGTAGGATCAATTCCTGGCATGTCAGGCGTAGGACAGCAAGCGAAATCTTGGTTACGAGTGCACGGAGAAAGGTAGTAAAGGCAGCTTGTTACGATGTGTTAAGGTTGTCAGATCTTCACAATGTGAGGATCCTCCTCAGATGTGGATGTTGATTTCTATAGTCACTCATTCAACATGGTTTGAGTTTGAGATGGTAAGTAGCGTTGAAGATAAGAGTCATCCACCCCCAGGTAAGTGAGGATGGAGTCGTCATCCCACGGCACTCAACAACATTAATCTAAGGTGAATCCTCTTTGATCATGTATCGACATACAGAAGGGAAGCGAAGAAGATGGGTCCTCATTATCGCGTTGATAAGTGAGAGGGACTATGAAGATATGTTATGAAAAAAAAAAAAGTTAGGAGGGATAGATTCAGGTCCATTGATTCAGGCATGGGTGATGATGGCAAAGTGGGTGATGATGGTTTTGGTAGGGGTGGCGTCGTCTTCTTCTGAGATATACGGTGACACGAGGTGTCTCCTCGTGTGGAGTGGTTGGAAAAGCCCCGAGACCAGCTGCGATCATTGTGTTTTACTTGGGTAGTCACGGGAATGAGTGTATGTCGGCCTTGCCATCGTAGGAGCCAAGCCAAACCAAGCCTTTCGAAGCACATGCTGAAGTCAAGAAGGTGAGGGCGAAACGACGATTTTTCAAGTATTAGAAAAATCAGATTGAAGGGAACTACGAGAGGTTCAGGGGAGTAATGGAGGATGAGTCAACACCCCCATCGTTAGGTTGGTGCGCAATGGGGTGGTCCGAAAGTGAGATTACCTCCCCCACGTGACGGTCGTAGGCTGGGATGTGCATGTAATTGTCCGTGACTCCTGCGGGGTAGGGAAAGAACTAACGTTATATGGCGGTGACTCCCCAGGCAAGGCGTTGAAAAACATCTACTAAGGGGTCGGAGGTTGGGATGTTTTTCTACGGAAAGGAAGTAATATTTGTGTGGCGTTTCATTGGTTGAAGGTGTAGGTATGTCGGAAGTAGACGGGTGGGTTCGATGAATGGGTGTCTTAAGCTGTATAAGTACATCATTAGGGCGATACAACATATTGCAAGTTTTGAATGGGGAGGATCAGCTTTTATGGTGTAGGACTTCCTCGTACTCAAATTTTATGCATCCCATGTAATGTTGAGGGAACGCATCCCATGGCCGGATCCGAAACGGCACCGGTATTATATTATATTGGAACTCTCCCTCGAGGACATAAAGAGTTCGGGTAAAGTACGTGCAGTCTACCCAATGTTGAGGATCACGGTGCCTAAGGTAGAGTAATAAGCGTCATTGAATGACCCCATGAACATGATGGGATTGGGCACACATGCAACTGGAAGGGATATTCATTTGTTGGAAGGCTTTTGAAGAGATGATGTTTAAGCTGCTCCGTTAATCATAACACGACACCGGATATCCGGACGCGGTATTTTGCGAGATCAAAGGGCCGGGTCAGGATCTTCGGCACCAAAGTCGATAATTTCGCCTCTTGGAAATGGCTGATGAGTGGCTTCTGTGTACAACAGAGCCCGAAGTGGTTGGGGGCGGAGTGGGTTGTTTAGTGAGTGAAGAAACATGATTGGGTGTTAGATAGAGGTAATATCGTAATGTTTCGTTGCTAGGTAAAACCTCTATCCGCAAGGATCTCAACGAGAGCTTGTCGATGAGATTCGAGAAAGTCCGAATGAGATCATACTGAGTGTCATTTCTTTTCACGGGTGATTGGTGAAGTTTGTCTTTGATCATAGTTCTGGGTGGCAAGCAAACGATGCCATTAGAGACGGGATAGGTGGGTCCGCGAATAACCACTTTAGGTGGTGGTGCGATCGGGATGTTTGACGGAGAAAGGGATGCCGCAGTGTGTTTTCTTTTTACTTTCCATTTTTTTACGCCTCGAGTAGTCGACACTAATCATATTAATCTCGTGAACTGAGATGAGGAAGATGGTTGGGATAAATCATGGTCTTGAGAGGTGGGGTTGTAATAATGATATATCTTGGTGAGGTGGGGACATGGTAGAGGAGAGGAATTGGAAGCTAAAGGTCTCTCCCTTCGTAAGTTGTCTTTCTTAACCTTTCTATCTGGGAGAGGTGACTGACGAAGGATGGTTTTAGCAAGCTTTTCATCCCTCCACATCATGTCCTGGTGTGCGATGATAGCGCAGATTTTAGACTCATCATAACCTATAGGTCAGGTTTAGACGGGTCATAAGGTCTAAGTGGGGGTAGGGAAATGATCGTATTTTCTACCAACATACAGCAAGGATTTTAGCGTAAGATCCTTTGAGGTAAAAGTCGGAGGAGGATGAGGGTATTGGTTGCGCGGGTTTTGGTAATGTTTGGGTGTGGTTGGTTCGTATGGGTGGTGGTTTAGCTTAGGGTGTGACACGGTTTTCTACTAAACGTGGTTTCTTCGCACAGAGCTACGTTCGCGCTGGTTAGATGATGAGGCTACGTGATGACGTGTAGCGGAAACAACCACGAAGAGAAAGGGGAGTGACAGAACAAATCTTTTGATGATGGAATTTGTTTAGGGTTGATAGGTGACAAGATACGCTGGGTGACCCGGTGTTGATATACCCATAGATCTCTATATAGGTGCAGCAGAAATGAGGTCGCTTTGAGGAAAGCGTAGGAGGTATGATATATTGATGCAAGGTGGAAGGATGAGGTCCCAATATGGAAGGTAGGTGTGATTGATGATGGTTTTGATTGTGATAGAGGACCGGATTGAGCTTGTCTTCTAGGTGGCAGGGTGACTTTATTCTTGGATAAATCAGTAACTCGCTTAGGTGGGTGTGTTAGATCCAGTAGGTATGGGTAAGGTCCCAGCGTAGGGGAAGATCTGCTAAGTTGATAGAAGTAGACGGGGCATTTGGTAGAGGTGAGGGTGAAGGTGAGAACATGGGCATTTTAAGCTTCAGTAAACACTTCGGGTATATAGTGGAGGCCTTAGGATTGGTCATTTGCATTTGAGTAGAATAGGGGGTACATTTTCGAAATGTTCCCATAGATTCAATCCTCATCTTACGAGAATGACAGGTCCTCACGTGTGACTATGAAATTTTGTACGGAAGAAAGATGGGTTGTGATTCCGGCCCACTATGGGTGTGACACGGGGTAGATGAGAACCTTTGTATCAATAGATGTTAAGAGATCACAGTCCCAGTTGAGAAAAGAAAGACTTAGGTGATGAAGGTGACTAATAGGTAGGAGAGAGTGCAATTGAGAGGATCCAGTTATGGTTAAAAAGAATTTGGTGATGTTGGTGTAAGAGATTTCTCATCTACGGATGACAAAAGAAGTGGCGAGCCTTCTCTTGTACAAGTGAAGAGCGGTAGAAAGGACGTTTGGGAAATAGATAAATTAGATAACATCCACTCATGATCTTGTAGGAGGGATGTGGTGTAAGAAGACTCATTGATGAGAAGAGAAGTGCAGGCGCTTAACCTTTTATGGGTAAAGGAATGATTTCACTTTGCTTGATGGTGGTGAAGGAGGTCTCGGACTCCTGTGTTAGTGGAGAGGCTTGATTCAAAATTTTCTCGATAGAGGCTTTTGTTTGGAGTCAAGATCGCATGGATCTCATGAACACTCTCCTCGGCCTAAGATATCCTAGTTTGTGTTACTATTGGGAGAGTGATTCGGGAATGGCTTGTTGAATATTTTCAAATTTCAAGTTAGTAGGGCGTTAGGATTATCGAGGGCTATATCCCAGCATCACCATTTCACCCGCACTATGTTTTTCAACATCTGCAGATCGGTTCTCATGACCGTGTCTTACTTCAGCTCCACTCTTGTGACCCGCATCCCATTTCAGCAACCTAACCTCATTACCTAAACTTTACACAATTATTTATTAATTACCTTGTAATTGATAAATCCCCATCACCTCACCTGCCACCTCATTTTTCCACCTCATCATGCGGACTTCTAGCCCTAATCCTAAACTAACCTAATTAAAACCTAAAACTTGGTCTACACCTACACCCATAACTAATGACCCCTTTCTCACACCTAAAACCGACCTTCTAGTCACTTGACCAAGCCTGCACTTGATCTCTCGGAGAAAAGTAGGGAAGGCAAGGCGATTTTACTAAAAATAGCCTACTTTTTCCCTTACTCGATGCCGGTTCCTACTCGACACGCCGCATGATTCAAACCACCACCGTCGGTTCCTCGTAAATGGGCTCCCCAAGCCAAAACAGCGGATCAATTTCATTTTGGAGATCGGTCGAAGGATTTACGGATCAGCAGAGATTATTGAAGCGAGGAGCGAGTCCAGATCTTCACTTGACAGAAGCGAAGCGAGTGGAAATACTGCTGAAGTGTTTACAAAGAAAGGAGATCAGCTTGCATCTTGGTCAAAACCAGAAGTCACATCTTGTGATGTCCTCTCCATAGCTATAACATTTCTTATGCTTCTTGAATCTCACCCCTCCTAAATCCGCTTCGAATCCACTACCCAACGTGCCATTGCATCTAAGCGTATTCTTTACCTCTCATCATCTCATTTCCTAATATCATCCATAAACCAGCCTTACAAACACCATAATTACCAAGAAGATCTCTAGAACCCACGGTATCGGTTGCCGATCGTAACCAAGACTGGTTCCTTCCGATCAAAACCCGAAAATAAATTTTCCCTACCAAATAACGAAACAACTTAATTGATATTTTACTTTTTGTGTTAATTCATATTAGCGAAATCACCACCTTCTCGAAAGGAATTTTTATATTTCCTCAGGCCCAAGGAGCGCTTTCTCATTTATTGTTTAATCAAAATCTTGTGGTCTTGTGTTCTTATTTCTCGGCGGTAGTCCTTCCAAGACAAAAGGAGTTCTTCGCAGTCAGTCCCAGATCTTTCTCTACGGATGCAGCGTACACCATCTCGACATTCTACGAATGGGTGCATTCCTCCTAACCCCTAACCTTATCTCTGTTTCTAAAAGGAGACGAAACATTTCCGAAGTGAAACATTTTGCAATGACTCGTGGGACCCGCTTTTGGGTTTTCTTTATTTCTCGCTTGCTTTCATATTGGGAGCATACTTTTTGTTTTCTTCTTCTAAAGATATTCACAAGGTATTTTATTATTCGTAAAAGAACTTGCTTTGTTTTTGCATCTTGCATTGTGAAAGTCATCCTTTTTGCTTCATCGAATATCACTTTCGATTTGGGTTTAAAACACATGCATTGCATCCCCGCCTGTTGTTTTTCAATTCTAGTGAACATAGATTAAATGTAATGTGTCGTACACGTGGGTCAGTGATATCCACGTCAGTGTGAAAGAAATTAATCTTACATTCACTGCACAACACATACCGAATCACTTGCACAATTAACACATAATCTGCCAAACATCCCCTTTTCCACGGTATTCCTCCGCCCGATTGAGGTAACCTTATAAGCCAAAACAAACTTGACATTTCCCCTAAGTCTCTTGTTTAGGATTCTCGGCATCATTTCTTACGTCTAAAGGCATAAGCCCACGAAAATTAAAATTAACCCTAGGGTTAATCTCTGTAGATTTACGTGTGCATCTTGCTTTTTTTTAGTTCGTTTTCTTTCTCATACTGCCTTCTCGTGATCAATAATTGGACAAGTATACTAAACGCTTGTTAAAAATAAAATCAGCAGCCTTTTTATATCTTGACTAGCCTGTGACTTCTTACAAAGACATCGGTTACCCGACCGACGTCGGCTATAATATAACCGACATCGATTACTAGGCCTCTATCGATTACTGTCTTTTCCAATTCTCGACAAACCAAAGAACCTACCAATTTTACCAAACTGAAAGTTTGTTTATTCTGATGATTAAAACCCCTCACCGTGAACTTCTTTCCATGGTTATTATCACTCGAAATGCAAGCAGCCATGGTTTCACATGCTTGCTCTGCTTCTTTTCTGAATCACCCTTCACCTCCATCGGGGGAATCCCTACCGATGCGACTGGCGAGGTTCCTGCAAAATTCCTATGGGAGATAAGGACTTTGCCAAGTTTCGGATGTCAATTCCAGTGACATGCATGATACTATTTGTCTCATACCCCGACCATACACTCGATGGTCAGCCTCGTAGGTATGCCTATCGATAGCTGCTCATTTAGCTCCCCACTCCGCTTTGATAATACCGCCTTGCTTCGTGCATCTCTAGCCCCGTCTCCCAATCCGGCGGGCCGCAGAGTTTCATACGACCCCCGATTAGCTTTCCTTTTTTAATCTTGGACCCTACATATCATTACCATCGACCGCCCTACCTCATCTCTCTTGCGGGTGTCACTTCTCCGTTCATGACTTGCTCTCCGCCACCTATCCACACGAGCTTTCCTTCTCAAGCTCCGCCTACCTTTCATTCCCATACACGTATCCGAGTGACCTCAACATCCTATATGGGATACCCTATGTCATCGCCTCAACATATTCATCCTCCACACCTTATCAACACTTAACCCGCTTCATGTCTAGCGGTGGTCATTGGTCCAATTTGCCTCACACTTACAACAAGCGCACCATCATCTCATCCAACTACCTACTTAATTAAACAAATGATGGACAAAATGCAAAACACGGAGGCTTCGTTTCAAGCTGGGAAGTCGTAGCGCCTTGACATACGAGCAAGTCTGTCTCGGGAGCCCATTCACCCTTCCGTCCCCCTTCATTCATATCCTCCTCAATGGGAGTTGCCAAATTTACTCGTTTTAATAGTAAAGAGGATCCTCAAAACACTTGCGATCATTTAGACATGCTTGTTATTTGATTGCTCATGATGATGCCTTGTTACTCCACATTTCCCATGTCCTTACTTCGAGACCCACCTTGAGTGGCATGTGCTTTAACCCGACTCAATCTTCTCTTTAACCAACTAGCCCAATCTTTCTTGGATCACTTCTCCATTAACATTGCCAAGAAGTATCTATCACCGACCTCTATGCCATCCGACAATTTGAGGACGAATCTATCGAGATTTCGTTGGATGATGGTGGGGCCTTATCAACCAACTTACGTATGCCTTGCCTCAAACCGAACTTATCGAATCACTGTTTACGCGGGCTGCCAAAGCACTGTCTCCCCTACCCTCCAAATTCAAACTTTCTCGTACATTCGACGAGGCCTTTACTATGGCTCAAAATTAGAAATTCGAGCCTTAGAGGAAGAGAAATTTGAGGTCTTGCAGAACAAAACTCCACTTTTCGAACTCCTGATTCTACCAATAAACCAAATACCACCACTCCTCACGCGTCCACTTCTTCTAAATCAAAAGGGAGCTGTCCACGCGGTGATGGTCAAATCCCAACCACCGTCCAATACTCCACCAAAAACCACTTATAAGTATAAAGCAGAGCCCATCAACTACACTCCCTTGGGAGAAACATATGGTGTGATATTGGAAAAATTGCTCAAAGCAGGAGCCATTACCTTACCTCCTGTTAAACCTCATTCCGGGTTTGATTCCACTCGCCTATACCTTCCACAGGTGACAAAGAAAATGACTGTGAATTTCCACCGTGTGAAGGGACACAGTCATGAAAATCGCAAGATGTTGAAAAACATAGTGCAGAAATGGTTGACGCCAGGGATATAGCCTCGATAATCCTAACACCCTCGCAACCGAAATTTGAAAATATTCAACAAGCCATTCTGAATCACTCATCCAATAAAGAATTTAAACCAAGTGATATCTTAACCGAGGAGAGTGTTCATGAGATCCATGCACGATTCGATACCCAAATGCAAAGCCTCTATCGCGAAAATTTTGAATCAAGCCTTTTACTAACACAGAACTTTCAACCTCCTTTACCACCATCAAGCCAAAGCGAAATCGCCTTTACCCATAAAAGAGTTAACTACCCAAGACTTCTCTTCCCATCAATGAGTCTTCTTATACCACATCCCCTACAAGATCTGCGAACGGATGTTATCTAATTTATCTATTTCCCAAACGTCCCTTCTACCGCTCTTGTTACACAAGAGGAAGGCTCGCCACTCCTTTTACATCCTTAGAAAATAAATCTCTACACCAACATCACCAAATTCTTTAACCATAACAGATCCTCTCAAACACGCCTCCTACCTATTAGTCCCTCATCACCTAAATATTTTCTGACCTACCAAATGACTCGACCTCTTAACATCTATGGATACAATGCCTCATCTACCCCTCGTATCACACCTACGGTGGACTGGAATCACAACCCGTCTTTCTTCCATACAAAGTTCATATTCACACGTGAGGACTGTCATTCCACAAAAGATGTACAGGCCCTATGGGAGCGCTTTGAGTACCCCTATTCTACTCAAATGCAAATGACCGATCCTGATGTTTCCACCATATACTCGAAGTGTTTACTGAAGCTTAAAATGCCCATGTTCTCACTTCACCCCCTCACTCTACCAAATGCCCTGGCCCACTTCTATTAACTTAGCCAAATCTTCCCCTACGCTTGACCTCACCAATTCCCAGTCCTAACACACCCACCTAAGCCACTTCGATTTATCCAAAAATAAACCCGCCCCGCCACCTAGGAGAAAAACTCAATCCGTGCCTCTATCACAATCAAAACCCTCATCGTCACACCCACCTTCCATGTGGGACCTCATCCCTCCACCTTACATCAATATATCATACCTCCCGCGTTTTCTTCAAAACGACTCACGCCTTCTACACCTATACGAGAGATCAAAGGGTATAACAACACTGCTACCCCACGTATCATGTCCACCCATCAACCCTAAACAAACTCCATCATCAAAGGATTTATTTTCTCATTACTCCCCTTTCTCCGTGGTTGTTTCCTACTACCACGTCATCTCGTAGCCTCATCATCTAACCAGCCTAACGTAATTTCTGCGCCAAAGAAACCACGTTTAGTGAAAAACACGTGTCAAAGACTCCCTCGGTGGCTTAAACCACCACCTGTATGAACCAAATTCATACCCAAACATTACTGAAAACCTCGCACAACCAATACCCTCATCCGATTTTGACCCCCTCAAAGGATCTTACGCCAAAATCCTTGCTATATTGGTGGAGAATGCGACCATTTCCCTACCCCCACTTAGACTTTATGACTCGTCTAAACCTCGACCCGCAGTTATGATGAGTCTAAAATCTCACTTTATCATCGCACACCAGACATGATGTGGAGGGATGCAAAGCTTTAAAAACCATCCTTCGTCAACCACCTCTCCTGATAGAAAGGTTAAGAAAGATAAATTACGAAGGAGAGACCTTTAGCTTCAATTCCTCTCTACTATATCATCTGTCCCCGCCTCACTGCAAGATCTATCATTATTACAACCCCCACCTCTTAAAGACCATGAGTTATCCCAACCATCTTCCTCATCTCGTGTCTACGAGATTAATATGATTAGTGTCGCTACTCGAGGCGTAAAAACAATGGGAAAGTGAAAGAAAACACACTCGCGGCATCTCTTTCTCCTTGACCATCCCGATTGCACCACCACCTAAAGTGGTTATTCGTGGACCCACTTATCCTGTCTCTAATGGAGTTGCCTTTGAACTATGATCAAACAGCTTCATCAATCACCGTAAAAATGATGACTTTATACGATCTCATTCTGAGACTTCTCGAATCTCATCGACAAGCTCTCATTGAAATTATTCAAGGGATCGAGGTCTTACCTAATGAAACCCAATACCGTCGCCTCCATTCTAACAACCCAATCACGTTGCCTCTCTCACCAAACAATCCATCTCCCCCACCACTTCCGTCACATGACAGCCTTCGCCGGTTTCTCGAAGACGAAATTATCGACTTTGTACAAAAGATCGACCTTACGCCCTTTTCATCTCACTTACGTCGGGACATTCGGGTATGTCGTGTTATGATTGTGGGGCGCAGACCTAAACATCATCTCTTGAAAATCCTTCCAACAAATGAATATCCTTCTAGTTGCGTGTGCCAACCCCATCATGTTGCATGTCATTCAATGACGCGCTTTACCTCTACCTTAGGCACCGTGATCCTCAACATTCGGGTAAGGCCACGTACTTTACAGAACTCTTCTATGTCCTTGAGGGAGAGTTCTTAATATAATATATTTACGGGTGCCGTCCCATAGATCCGGGCCATGGGATGACGTTCTCTCAACATTACAGCATTCATGCATAAAGTTTGAGTACGAGGGAAGTCCTACACCGTAAGCTGATCCTCTCCCTTTAAAACCTGCGCAATATGTTATATCGTCCCCCAACGATGTGCTTATACCAATCAAGACACCCATACATTCAACCAACCATCCTCTTCAAATGTACCTCAACCATCCACCTCAATCAAGTATCTGCAAGCCTTGGTGATGAAACCACTGCCGCAAAACCACTTCCTTCCCGTGAGCTAACATCCCAACCTCACCCTTAGTAGATGTTTTTTCAACGCTTCTTACGCTGGGGAGTACACGCTTTATATAACGTTAGTTCTTTCCCTACCCCAGCGAGTACTGGACAATTACATGCACATCCCACCTACGACCGTCGCGTGGGGGAAGTAATATCTTACGGACCACCCCATTGCCACCGCCGCACCAACCTAACATATGGGGGTGTTGGCGCATCTTCCATTACCCTGAATCTCCTCTTGGTGTGGTCCCCTTCCAATCCGATTTTCAATACTCGATAAATCGTAACCGCCTCACCTTCTTGACTGTTTGTGCTTGGAAAGGCTTTGGTTTTGGTCTTTAACAAAGGCCGACGCTCGCTCATCCCCATCACCACACGCAAGCATAATGATCATAGTGGTCTCGGTTTTCTGAAACACCTACTCAGAGACACCTCGTGTCCTAGACATTTGTATTATGGAAGACAACGTCACCCCTACCGAACCATCATCACCCACTTTGCCATCATCACCCACAGAATCGATGGACCCTGAATCTATCCCTCCTAACTTTTTTTTTTCATAAATGCCATCTTCATAGGTCCTCTCACTTATCAACGCGATAATGAGGACCCATCTTCTCTTCCCTCTTCGTATCCGGACATGATCAAGAAGGATTCACCTTGATTAATGTTGTGAGTGCCGAGGATGACGCACTCCATCCTCACTTACCTTTGGCGGACAACTCCTATCTTCAACGCGCTTTACCATCTCAAACTCAAACCATGTTGAGCGAGGTATACTATTATGAAATCAACATCCACGTGGAGGAGGATCCTCACATTGTGAAGATTGGACAATCCCTTAACACATCGTAACAAAATCGCTTGCCTTTACTACCTTTCTCCGTACCTGACAACTTTCAGCTTGGTCCCCACGCGTGAACATGCCAGGAATTGATCCTACCATTATCATAGGGCCTCATAACATCACCTAAACCTTCGATTCCAAACCAATCGAATAGAAATTGAGAAAAATGCATCCACGCATTGCCCTCTTGTCAAGAGGAGCTCCAATGACTCCTTTCTCGTTTCCTTCATTCTACCTATCGACTATCCTCAATGGTTTCTAACATCGTGACTGTCCGCATCACGAAAGCGTAGGGGACTTCGGATATGCACGGGATTTCCTGGATCTTAACCTTCTTGCCCTAAGGATGAATTTCCCCTACCTAGTGATTGATCAACTTGTTGATCTCACCGCATAAGTCATGAAATGCTTTCTCTCATGGATGGCTTTTCAGATCTGACCAAATTTTAGTTGCCTCGCCCGATCAACACAAACTACCTTCATCACTCCTTGGGAACCTTCCGCGTATCGTGTCAGCGCCGCTTTGGCCTTAAGATGCCAGTGCAACCTATCAGGCGAGCTATGACCTACATTTTTCATGACATTATGCACACTATCCTTGAAGATTACGTCGTGATCTTCTGGCAAGTCTAAACATCGCAGATGAACATCTCAATGTTTTAACCATTATTTTCGATCACCATTGCAATATTCATCAAGTCTTCAACCAAAGAAATGTGTTCTTTGGTGTCCTTTTGGGAAAACTTCTTGGTTTTATCGTCTCTTTGCGTGGCATTGAGGTCGATCCATCTAAAGTAAAAGCTATCCTAGAAATGCCCCCACCCAAGAACCTCAAACAATTGCGTAGTTTGCAGGGGTAAACTTGATCCATCCGGCGTTTCATCTCCCAACTCTGGATCGATGTTACCCTTTTCATCACCTTCTAAAAAAGGACGTTGCCTTTCAATGGAGTGAGGAGTGTCACCAGCCTTCGAAGCTCTCAAAACGTATCTCTTAGGTCACCCGTGCTTATCCCACCCCGGAATGACGACGCCCTTTCTACCTTTATCTTTCCGCCACCGACCATGCTTTATAGGAGCTATGCTCGCACATCGGACTCGGCATGCTTGAGAACAGCCGTTTATTATATAAGTCGTACCCTCGTGGAGTACGAGACTAGGTATACACATGTAGAAAAATTGTTCTTAGCCCTATCATTCGTAGCCACCAAACTCCGACATTACCTCCCCGAATCACAAAACTTTTGTCATCACCAACACGGACCCCATTCATTATATGTGCCAAACCACATCTGAACCAACGCATCGCTCGATGGCTCATGCTCCTCGCCGACCTTGACCTTGAGTTTATACACAGAAGTCAATCAAAGGACAAACTCTTGCACCAACTTGCGAGAGGCCCCTTTGCAGGGGAACAATTTACCAATTTTACATTCCCAACGAACTCATCGCCACTCTTTCACTGGGAAGAGTCGTATCAAATGACCCTCTTCTTCGATGGATCTAAATGCCAGCCGGTGGAGGAGCTGGCGTTGTTCTCATCCTCTTGACGCTGAACCTATGCCTTCTTTCATTCCCTTGATTTCCCCGCACTAATAATACAAAGTGGAATACGAGGACCTTGTTCTGGTCTCTCCAGTTGCGATACACTTAGGCATCAAATCTATCAATATCTTTGGTGACTCTCAATTGGTAGTCAATCAAGTTATGGCATCTACCAATGTAAAATGAGGAACTTCGTATACAAACACCACGTGGAGTCACTTCTAGCCTTATTTACTCATTATTCTATCCAAACCATTCCCATCTCCACTAACAAATTTACGGATACTATGGCTTGCTTAGCCTCGCAATTCCCACTTTTGCACTTAACCGACTCTGAATTATTCGTTGTGGTCCGGAAGCAAATTTTTGCACCATCCTATTCAACCCGATGAGTTCAGCATGATAAATATTGTGTCTACTAATTCGTAGGATACCTCGTACCACCAATTTCACGACTACCTTACAATCTGTTCTCCCACTTTGACGTTACTAGTAACAAAGCGTGCTTTTCTTAAAAGTGTTTCACGTTATGTTGTCATGGGAGGACTCCTCTATAAACGTGGCTTTGATGGCATCCTCCTTCACCTTGCCTAACCGACGCGAGGTCACCTATACCATCCAACAAGTCCATGATGGGATTTGTGGTGGACATTTTAGTGGCTTGCCGTGGCTAAACAAATCCTTCACCTAGGTTATTATTGGCCTACTCTCAAATAACGATCACACGAATATGTTAAGCGTTGTGTTATGTGTCACAACATGCCAACCTTCAACATACTCCTAGCCATCCGTCATTGCCAGTCGTCGCACGAGATCTTTGGCCTTTCTCACAATGGGTTTAGACCTTATTGGTGAGATTCACCCGACCTCTTCACAACGTCACCGCTTGGATAATCACAAAGAATCGAATATTACACAAAATGGGTGGAGCCCATTCCACTCATTTCAATCAAAAAAGAAAAATTGTCTTAATTCATTAACCATCACATTATCTATCGTTTTGGTATTCCTCATCGCCTAATAACGGATAATGGTAAATATTTCAAAAACAAGTTATTCCCTGAAGACCTTTGTAGATAACTTTGGTATCAAACTTAGTTTCTCATCGCCTTACTATCTGGAGCCAATGGTCATGGTGCCAATCTTCTAATAAAACCCTAACCAAAATCCTCATGAAAGTTATCAATGAATCCGGAAGAAATTGACACGATCACATTCCCTTTGCCCTTTGGGCTTATCGCATTAGCATTACGTGCCTTCTACTAATGCCACACCTTTTTCTTTGGTATACGGTACCGAATTTGTTTTGCCTCTCAAAATACAAATACCCTCCCTTAGAATATCTCTTCGGGATATTCTCACCAACGATGATTTCCGCCAAGAGCGGTTAGCCCAATTAGAGCTTCTGACGAACGACGCCTTGCGGATCTCGATCACCTTCAAATCTATCAAAAACGCATCAAGCATGCTTATGATAAGCGACTTCTTGAGCGTATTTTAAGGTTGGTGATCTTGTCCTCAAAGAGAATCAACATGTAACCAAACTAGAAAAGAGAAAACGTGGAAAATTTGCTCCCAATCGATTGGGCCTATATAATCACTCACACTTATGGATCGTGCACTTATCGCTTTAGCTTCGCTTAATGGTAAGCTCCGAGCCTCAACCCCTTAATGCCCTCGCATCTTCAACCATTCTATCATTGAATCTAGTGTTATATCACTTTTTATCTACCTACCGCCGTCCTTTGAGCTCATTTACATACATACACTGTTTTCTATATCTCAAAATAAAATCAAGATCACATTCTCACTTCCCTTGACGATGCCTTTCCCTTTTAGTCTAGTCCATGAATTCAAATTATTAAAATAAGCCGTATTCTTATGGGATTTTCTTGAGTCAAACTTCTACCAAAATAGATGCTTCACGCCAAAAGAACATCTAGCTATCTAAATTATATATAGATCTGCTCCTCGAAGGGCACAATGCTATATGCCAAATTATTACTTTATTATATATAGATCGCCTCCCAGAAGGACAATTTATGCACCTCAAATCATCTCTCATGCTTATAAATAGATCGCTCCCTCGAAGGACATTTATACACAGATCGAACTTTATATCGGTAAGCTTCTCGATTGATCAGCTTTGTGAAGACCTCAAGAATAAAACAATCAAAATCCCTCGAGACTTCCCGCATCGATCACTATTTTCATAACTAAAAGCCTCATTCAAAAGAACTTTTGAGTCATGGACTTTTCTATTTAGGGTAGGTTCTCTTTCGTCGAAAACTCACTTTGTAATAAGTTCTCTCAGCACTCAATTGCCTATACCATCCACCTCACCTCACCATTTGTTTCAACTCGAGGGACGAACGTACGCTCGATATATTGTGATCATACAACTCTTTTCACCTATTGACTTCTCGTCTATGCACGGTACCTAGGGCTTCAAGCTCGTTCCACGTTGTGTGGTTTTTTTAGCTCTTTTACCTACGAGCACTCTTTCCGCTTTGCCTCGCATCTAGGATCGTGTGTTGATCTTAATCAGGACATGGTTCCTTTCTACTTGGATAGGCTAACTTTCGCTTCCTTATACCTTTACAACATCACCAATTCATTACCAACACCAACAACCTTACCTTACCAATATTAATATCAATATTTTTCACCAACCAACCAATTGCCTAAACCATACCAAATTGCCTAAATTCACCTCTCCCCTCGGTCCTAAGAGAACTACATCGGCCTCGAGGCCCTCCTTGCTTTGTGCAATGGGCTATGTAGGCAAAGACTTCGGAGACATGGGTCTCCCAAGGTTAGCTCGACCATCCCCTACCATAACCTATCATGGGTGGTAAATATAAATATTTTGTGTATTTTTATTTAATCACATTCCTCTTTATCCTTTTCAAAACACCAAAACCACAACGCAACATTCTTATTATTATAACTCAAATCAACATACATATCTCGTTTTATTTAGATGTTAAACAAATACATCTTCTCTATCATCGACACGCAGTGTCGGTACTCCTTATTTATTCTTATACCTCTATAACATTTACTTAGGCCTCACGATTCATCCCGACCTCAGTGATGATCGTGATCGTCCGACGCCTTCGCCAGCCTCTGTCCTCAAGGGTACCACGGCTATTGTACCGCCACTGATCTGCCAATCTCTCTCGTAACATATGAATACGCCTCTCGCATGGAGGACTCCAGCCTCTAGTCTCGCTTTACTCGTGACTCCGCAACCGCTAACAATCCTCTTGCTCTCATTCACTGCGTTTGAGTCACCAACAAACGCAGCTGCAGCCTGATCCTCTCTCGCCAGAATCACAATGCTATGTCGGGAGATCGCGTAGACACTCATTAAACTCTGCTACTCCACCATAACCTATAGGCCTCTCATATTCGCATCCATTACATCATGCGATCGGATACTATCTCCTCGGGCCCTTCCGGAGGTGTTGGCCGGGAGGTGAGAATGCCGCCAAGGCGATCCTCATATATGGTCTATAAGCTCGGGTATGTCCCGCACAAATCCAAATTGTCGCGCACGCGATCTATAGGAATCCTCTCATATTCACTGGCCTTGCCCCGCGATCCACCTCAATCGCTCTACACCCTCAACTCCTCAGCCTATGTTCTCTGCTACTATATAGTTCCCGTGACGGCCTTCCAACTGATATCCGCAATCGCTACCCTCTCCCATACTACTTCCTGTAATACTCAATGTCACCCGTCACGGCCTAAGATCTTGCCTCTTGTTCTGCCTCGACCCATCGCCCGAATCCCAACCTCTCGTACTGGGTTTCTCCTGATCGATGGATCGCCTATTGGTCGCACACAAACAATGTGCTCATAGGCCCAACAGTTGTAATAAGTATGAACAATTCAAAGTCGTTGCTTCGTGATTTCGCCTACAAGCCCATAAACCCTGTATAACTCCGCCAAATATGCAGTGCCCATGCAAAAGTCATGCCTTTTCTATCATCTCCTCAGATAATACACATCAATGCCTTTTGGAAATCTTCCCCTTCGCCTCGGTAATGCATAATACCCTACCGCTTATCATTAATATCACCGCTAACCTTGTCTCCTCGGGTGTGCTGCATACATTATCCCATACGTAAATGATAAACCTCACCGTGTCAAATCTCGCCATATGGACCAAATCGTTGCATTATCGCTCCTCGCGCTTGCAAGCTTGTGAGTAATGCCTCGATATACTAGTTCTCCGTAATAGGAGTCTCAAAATACGGAACACATCTTCCAATGTTACTTATCATCTCCCCGTTGCGTATAAAAGGTATTTGTCTCTGGGATTCCATCTCTCAATCAACGCCTGTAATATACCATGGTTACGTGTGATTTGTGAATAATAACGATTCCACTTAACCCCAAATGATTTATCATTGTCCATTCCGCTTGTGTTACATCCGCTTCGATTAACAATAACAGCGCTTGAAGACACTATCATTCATCCTCAACCCCGCCTTCTTCTGCGTATACACCAAAACAACAAACAACCATGCAATCCGTCTGTTTTTTTCAAACATTCTCGAAATTCCTCCAAAGAATCGGGTGTATCGGTTATACATAACCGATATCGGTCAAGAACTGATGCTGCGGTTATCCCTAACCGCCACTGGCCATCACAATTACATACACCTTCCCTAAAAACAACCACCTACGACAATAATTTGCTCGTTTATTCCTTTTTATACATACAAACATACCTGAAACCCCTGATTGCCTACCCTGTAACACTTACCTCACCTGCAACCCTTGTTATCATGTTTTCTTTCTCATATCTACCCACCTACTCTCCCCCATCTTATTCACAAAACATGCAGTAGTCAAATCACAAACAAAACGTTACCTCTTGGGTTGCAGTAGCTTGAGGTGGCCCTTGTCTTCCCTCTTGTCCCTGCCTGCTGGATGTTTCTCCTCGTCCTGCCATTATTACCACCTTTTTCAAACCTGCCTTTCTGTCTTCTGAATCTCAGATCACAATCACCTTCCCTGTCTCTTTTCTCCTTATCACTCAAATTTCTCATGCAATTACTCGTCTAGGCTTGTCAAAAAGCGTGCGCGCGTCACAGATTTAACTTCTTGCATGGCTCTCAAAATTAGAACTTAAGTTGCCACCTTAGCTTTTTTATTTTTAGAAAAGCTCATACCTAAATAATCGGTATCGGTCATCTAACCGATATCGGTCTTCATCAAGCTACCGCCATGTGGTCCACCTAACCGATATCGGTTACACACTGCCTTTTGAAACATGGTCTTTTCTTCATTTTTCTACCTAAATTTTTGTCGCGCCCGCCTCTTTTCCTGCATAACAACACCATTATCCATATTTCTCCATCCACCACACATATCATTACAATGTCCATAACATCATCTATTTTACAAAAACAAACAAACCATCAACTAAGGATATCAACAAACTATCAATCTATACATCATTTGGATCCAACTCATCAGATACATATATAACAATGTCACAAAACCAGCCCACAACATGCAACATTTCATCATATAACATGTCATCCATATATACGTGCAAAAACAAAAACATCAACATCATCCATATATCAACATGTCAACTAAACTCATCCTACATTTTATATCACAAACCATCGACAAAATACTTAAAAACATTTTTGAACACAACATGTGGATCAAAACATCATCTCTATATATATATACAAATTTGCAAATATACAATGTGCCCTGCATCGGGGCCGCTGTGATCTCATCATACAACTAAACCGGCACGCAGGCCGCAATAACTATCCAAAATCTCGACTCGCTCGCAGCCGTCCCTCATATCAAAAATATACTCGGCTCGCAGGCCGGTATCAAATATACAACCCATACTCGACTCGCAGGCCGGTCTATAATGAATCAATAAATGAATAAATGTAGGCACGCAGGCCTCTATCAACACAACCGGTTCGCAGACCGGTGCCCATGTCCCTATACAAAAACTATGTGGGATCCTCATCTCTCCCACCACCCTCAAAAGGCACTCTCTCCCGCTGGTCCTGCGGTGCCTCTCGCCTCCTACTCAGAACGGACACACTGGCCAGTAAGCACTTCCTCGTGACCTCTCTCGACTATGCGAGGTCTCCGCTGCAGGTGCGCATACGGCCGATATTCGGCTCCGGATTATCAAGGACATCTCGAGCACATCTGGGCCTCCGCCTCACTTCCATATATCTGTCCTGCTACACCGTAGGTACTCTGGGCTGGTCCTCGACTCCTACTACCAAGTTGCCCCTCGTGCTTTGGTGGTGCCACTGGGCCGTGGTGGTATCTCGGCCTGTGCACAGAGTCGGGCTGGGTCAGGCTTTATCATCACCGCTGCTCCGTGACTCCTGCACTTCGTGGGTATGGCTTCTGGCCGTGGTGGTGCTGCGTGTGCTCGTACTTGAGCTCAAGCTACTGCCCCTGTAGACCCCCTATCTCGTGCTCGCGCAGCAGCAAGTTGCCCTCGTAAGAGCTGCACTCGACCCTAAGCTGATCTCTCTCTCGCCGACTACCGCGCTAAGTCCGGGCTGTGCAGTTGTGGCACCCTCACCGCTTCTCTCGACCAGCCCACCAAACCCTGTATGCTCCTGTGCACCCAGCATCATCTACGCCATCATCTGCTGGCCTCTCTGCAACCCAATCTGGATCCAAGGGGTGTGTGGTGCAGGTGCAAAGGGGCTCTACATCATCCCTCCATGTATCGAGGGAAGGGAGGTGGCTCTGGGTCCTGCCGCACCCCATCTTCCTACGTACCCTCTCTAGGGGTATCCTCTCGTACTCTCCTGGCCTCCGTCCTGCTATCCAGAATGTATACTGGATCAGACGCAACTGTAAGCGGGCTCCTCCGTGAGGGTGATGACCTCTGTAAGGTCTCCATACAATATCTACCGCTGTCAGGCCCTCTAATACATGCCTGTAATAGGTGACATCCCGCCCTGCAAGCACTGCTCGTGGCTGCCCCACGACCCCCAACCACCTCTCGAAACTGTGACCAGATATGACTCCGTGGCCCCGGCTGCTGCGGTAACCCTACTTTCGCCCGATGCATATGATATGCTCATATGCCTAATGAGTGAAGTAAAATGTCAAACAGAGATACCGAATCGCCTCATCCTGATAACCTCCAGAGCTCAGAGTAATCGCACTCAGATATACCGGTGCCTAAGATAACTGTATGCTCCTCCACCATCTCATGGCGAAGCACCCCATCAATGCCCGTGGAAAGCGGCCTCCTCTCGAGTCCGGAAGGGCGGTGTGATCCCAATCATCATCGCATAATGACAGCCGTGTCTCGTGTCGATGCGCACGGTACATGTCACCATACCTAATGCTCGCGCTGTGATAGGTAAGTAGCAAGCGCCGCATCTCCAAAACCACGTAATATGCTGTCATGGCCAGCCTCTCGACCTACTCCGAGGACCGCTCTCCCTCGATAGGTAGTCGAAGGATACGATACACATCCTCCAACGTGATAGCCATCTCCCGGTCGGGAGATGGAACACATTGTCGCCGGATCCCATCTCTCGATGAGGGCGACCATCAGTGCCGTGATCTCTCTATCGCTCTATACCTCTCCCGACTCCACCGAGTCCCACCTCGCGCATGATCACCAGGTGAGCTGCGGATATGTGTGGCCGCATCCGCACTGGCAACAGCGGGGCATCCTATCTCGCATCGTTAACCGCTTGACGTGCCCGCAAAACCAACCCACATCCTTAGACCTACTTTTTATCACAACATCTACTTTACCTCTAACACCTCGATTCTCTCCCACCCCAAAACAAAACCAAACCCACCTAACACCCAAAACCCAACCCAACCCACACAAAAACACAAAACAAAAACCAAACCCAACCCAACCCACTCAACCAAACCCAACCCAACCCAACCCAAACTCAACCCACACCCAACCCAACCCCACCCGAAACCCAACCCAAACCTACCTAACACCCAAAACCCAAACCCACCCAACACCCGAAACCCAACTCACCCCACCCCAACCCAAACTCATCCCACCCCAACCAAACCCCAACCCAAACTCACCCACACCCAACCCAACCCACCCAACCCACACTCACCTCACAACCAACCCCTTGTCCCCCTCCCACCGACGCTTGGCCAACGCATCGACGGCATCGGTAACCCATGCAAGGTTCCCTAAAAATTCGCGACCGATGACGGCCGCTTCCAGTGGACCGCATCGGCCATCGAAATTTGCTGCGCACTTAACCCGACGCGCTACCTTTCTCTTCTTCTTTTCCCTATTTCTACCTCTCTACCCACCCAAACACCCTAAAAACCTACCCACCCAGCCGCTTTTTGCCCTATTTTACCCATCTACCCTCTCCCTTTTTCAAATTACGTCCATTTATTCATTATTTTCTACAAAACATTATATTCCTACCCAAATCCCAAACACAACATAAATCAATAAAATACACAAATGAGGAGTTTCGAACTTATCGTGTATTTACGACACGTCGCCGTGGTGGGATAGGTGGTGGTGTCCCGCTGGTCCAGCCCCTCCTGCTCCTCCCCGCCTCGTGCCATAGCTCCACTCGATATGCTGGGTCCCGCCAACCGCCAGCCATTGCCTCCTCTCACACGGGCCTGCAAACAACTCACTCATCCAAGAAATAGCTCCACCTCACTCAATAAACCTCCAATCTCAACTCTCCACGCTTTAAAAGTCAATTTGGTTTTCAAAATAACAAAGTGACAATGACAAGCCGTATTTTTCTTTTTATAGGTTTTTCGCCTTAACCAATATCGGTTTCATTTTTTCCCGATGAACCGGTATCGGTCCCTTAACCGATATCGGTCATGTGGAATCGACATCGGTTTGTCTTCCAACTTTCCCCCAATTTTATTTTTTGCCCCTATTTACCATTTGCCCCTTTTTAACCACATATCGCCTATATCCACCCTTGCTGAAACACCATTTGTTTACCTATTTGGCCCGACCCAAGGCCTCAACCTACCTATTTGGCCCGACCCAAGGCCTCGCCCTACCTATTTGGCCCGACCCAAGGCCTCAACCTACCTATTCGGCCCGACCCACGGCCTCAACCTACCTATTTGGCCCGACCTAAGGCCGCAACCTACCTATTTGGCCCGACCCAAGGCCTCGCCCTACCTATTTGGCCCGACCCACGGCCTCAACCTACCTATTTGGCCCGACCTAAGGCCGCAACCTACCTATTCGCCCGACCCAAGGCCTCGCCTCACTGTTCGCCCGACCCAAGGCCTCAACCTACCTATTCGGCCCGACCCACGGCCTCAACCTACCTATTTGGCCCGACCCAAGGCCTCAACCTACCTATTTGGCCCGACCCAAGGCCTCGCCCTACCCATTTGGCCCGACCCAAGGCCTCGCCCTAACCATTTGGCCCGACCCAAGGCCTCACTCTACCCTTATGGCTTGACCCCAAGGCCGCACCCAACCATTTGGCCTCGACTCTAAGGCCGCACCACCAAATACCTTGCCCACAATCAACATTTTATTTTTATCCATCCATCATGTACCTTTTGTTCAATCGAGCTCACCTATTCGTATTTTAGCATGATTAGGGTCCTCGACTTGATCTGTCGACCAACTTTGCCTAGACCTAGATCGTGACGCTTTATCTCAACCAAACCAACCATTCGCATACACCGAACATGCCTAAACGTTCCTGTACCTTACCTGTTATATACCCTGGAGCTACTTCCTATGCCTTGGATACCAGGATTATATCACCCTTGTTTGGATAAACTATCGACCTTTGCCTATACATCGCTGGTTTGCTCGTCAAATCATATACCCTAGTCGTACTGTTGCATTTCAACATGCGTCTGCTTCCTTGGACCTTCCCTACCACCTTACCATCCTCTCTACAACATGTACCCTTTATCAACCCTATCCCTGATTTCCCGTTCACTCCATCGGTGATAGATTTGAGGGGGATTACCTATATCCTTAACATGAGAAACCACTTCATATTATCATTGTCCGCGCAAGCTTTACGTGAACAAGCTACACGACAATAAGGGGCTAATGTAGACACCAAATTCGTGTCTTACGACCCCTCAGTGACCCGCATCCCATTTCGCAACCTAACCTCATTACCTAAACTTTACAGAATTATTTATTAATTACCTCAGAATTGATAAATCCCCATCACCTCACCCGCCACCTCATTTTGCCACCTCATCATGACCTAGCCCTAATCCTAAACTAACCTAATTAAAACCTAAAACTTGGTCTACACCTACACCCATAACTAATGACCCTTTCTCGCACCTAAAACCGACCTTCTAGTCACTTGACCAAGCCCGCACCATGATCGCCCTGAGAAAAGCGAGGAAGGTGGGCGATTTTACTAAAAATAGCCTACTTTTTCCTTACCGATGCCGGCCTACTCGACCGACGCTCGGTTACGCAACCGCCACCTGCCTCGTAAATGGGCTCCCAAACCAAAACAACGGATCGGAATTTCATTTTGAGATCACCGAAGGATTTCTGATCAACAGAGATTATTGGAAGCGAGGAGCAGAGTCCAGATCTTCACTTGACCAAGCAGAAACGAGTGGAAATACCGTATGTTTACAAAGAAAGGAGATCACTTGCATCTTGGTCAAAACCAAGAAGTCACATCTTGCATGTCCTCTCGTTATAACATTTCTTATGCTTCTTAAATCTCACCTCCTAAATCCGCTTTCAATCCACTACCCAACGTGCCATTGCATCTAATCGTTATTCTTTTACCTCTCATCATCTCATTTCCTAATATCATCCATAAACCAGCCTTACAAACACCATAGCTACCAAGAAGATCCTAGAACCCACCGGTATTGGTTATCGAATCAGGCATCGGTTATCGATGAACGCATCGGTTCCTCTCGATCAAAACCAAAAACAACCTTTTCCTACCCAGCTTCAAATGAAACAACTTAATTGATATTTTGCGCAGTCTTTTTGTGTTAATTCATATTAGCAGAAACTGACCACCTTCGAAGGAAGTTTTATATTTCCTGCAGGCCCAAGGCGGCTTTCTCATTTATTGTTTAATCAAAATCTTGTGGTCTTGTGTTCTTATTTGCAGTAGTCCTTCCAAGACAAAAAGGAGTTCTTCGCAGTCAGTCGATCTTTCTACGGTGCGCGTACACCATCTCGACATTCTACAGTATTCCTCCTAACCCTAACCTTATCTGCTTTCTAAAAGGAACGAAACATTTCCGAGTGAAACAAAGTGTCCCTTCACGTGGTGGAAGTTACAAAAGTCATTTTCTTTGTACCAGAAGGTATGGTGCGAGTGGAATCAAACCGGAATGAGGTTTAACAGAGGTAAGGTAATGGCTCCTCGCTTTGAGAAATTTTTCCAATATCACACTATATGTTTCTCCCAAGGGAGTGTAGTTGATGGATTCTCGCTTTATACCTATAAGTGGTTTTGGCGGGGTATTAGATGGTGGTTGGGATTTTACCATCACCGCGTGCACGCCCCTTTTGATTTCAAGCGGTCGATGGGTGAGGATTGGTGGTGTTAGGTTTGTTGGTGGAATCGGAGTTTGGAAAGTGGAGTTTTTGTTGCGCAACCGCAATTTCTCTTCCTCTAAGGCTCGAATTTCTAATTTTCGAGCCATAGTAAAGGCCTCGCCGAATGTACAGAAAGTTTGAATTTGAAGGGTAGGGAGATGTGCTTAAGCGCAGCCCGCGTAAACAGCTTCGATAAGTTCGGTTTGAGGCAAGGCATACGTAAGTTGGTTGATAAGGCCCCGCCATCGTCCAATGAAATCTGCGATAGATTCGCCTCAAATCGGTGTCGGATGGCATAGAGGTCGCTGATAGATACTTTCTTGCAATGTTAATGGAGAAATGATCCACGAAAGATTGGGCTAGCTGGTTAAAAGAGAAGATCGAGTCTTTGGGCTAAAGCACCGTACTCACTCAAGGCGGGTCCCGATAAGGACATGGGAAAGGTGCGAGTAACAATGCATCATCATGAGCAATCAAATAACAAGCATGTCTAAATGATCACAAGTGTTGTCGAGGGTCCTCTTTACCGTTAAAACGGTAAATTTTGTAACTCCCATTGAGGAGGATATGAATGAAGGGGGACGAGAAGGGTGAATGGGCTCTCGAAAACTTGCTCGTATGTCAAGTCGCTTACGACTTCCTCAAACAGAAGCCTCCTGTGTTTTGCATTTTGTCCATCATTTGTTTAATTAAATCAGTAGTTGGATGAGATGATGGTGTGGTTGTGGTAAACGAAGGAAAATTGGGCCAAGGGCCACCACTGACATCCGGTGGGGTTAAGTGTTGATAAGGTGTGGAGGATGAATATGTTGAGGCGATCAATAGGATGTCCCATATAGGATGTCGAGGTTACTGGATATGTGTGGGAACGCGAAAGGTAGGCGGAGCTTGAGAAGGAAAGCTCGTGTGGATAGGTGGTAGAGAGCAAGTCATGAACGGAGTACTGCAAGAGAGATGAGATAGGGGGCGGTCGGCGGTAATGATATGTGGGGTCCGAGATTAACTAAAGGAAAGCTAATTCGATCCGTATGAACCTCTCGGGCCGCTCGGATTGGGAGACGGGAGCTAGAGATGCAGGAAGCAAGGCGGTTATCAAAGGGAGGGTGGGAGCTAAATGAGTAGCTATACTAATAGGCATACCCACAAGGAGCCGACCATCAGTGTACGGTCAGGGGTATGAGATAAATAGTATTGTGCAGGCACGCTAGAATTAGCATCCGTAAACTTGGAAAAGTCCTTATCTCACACAGAATTTTAGGAACTCTTTGGTATCGTAGGATTCCCAAAGAATGTGAAGGGGTGATTCAGAAAGAAACAGAGAAAGCATGTGAAACCATGGCGATGGCTTGCTTTCGAGTGATAAAACCATGGACAGGAGTTCACGGTAGGGTTTCAATCGCTTTGTCAGAATAAAACAAACTGCATCGTAAAATTGGTAGGTTGCTTTGGTTTGTCAGAATTGGAAAAGACAAGAACTGATATTTCGGTCTAGTAACCGGCGTCGGTTATACTATAGCTGATGTCGGCCGTAACCGATGCGCGTGTAAGAAGTCTCAAGCTAACAAGATATAAAAAGGCTGCTAATTTTATTTTTAACAACGTTTAGTATACTTGTCCAATTATTGATCACAGAAGATGCAGTATGAGAAAGAAAATAGAACTAAAAACAAACAAGATGCAATACGAAAATCCAGAGATTAACCCTAGGGTTAATTTTAATTATCAGGGCTTATGCCTTTACACGTAGAATGATGTTAGAATCCTAAACAAAAGACTTAGGGAAATGTCAAGTTTGTTTTGGCTTATAAGGTTACCTCAATCGGGCGGAGGAATACCGCGGAAAAGGGGGATGTTTGAGCTGTTGTGTTAATTGTGAAGTGATTTGGTATGTGTTGTGCAAAGAAAGTAAGATTAATTTCCTGTCAATACCTCGGATATCACCCCACGTGTATGACTCATTACTTAATCTACGTTCACTAGAATTGAAAACAACAAGCCGAGAATGCAATGCACGTGTTTTAAACCCAAATCAAAAATTATGTTCGATGAAGCAAGAGAGATGACTTTCACTAATGCGAAACTAGGAAAGCAAGACAAATTATTTACGAAATATATAACAAAAGCAAGAAATGAAGCAAGTATGCTTCCTAAAATGAAAATAAGCAAGAGAAACAGAACCCAAATGGGTCCCACTGGGCGTGCCAAAATGTTTCACTTAATGTTTCGTTCCTTTTAGAAACAGATAAGGGTTAGGGCTAGGAGGAATACCTGTAGAATGTCGAGATGGTGTGCGCGTACCATAGAGAAAGATCAGCCGATGCGAAGAACTCCTTTTGTCTTGGAAGGACTACTCGCAAATAAGAACACAAGACCACAAGATTTTGATTAGACAAAAATGAGGAAACTCGCCTGGGCCTGTGAAATATAGAACTTCCTTTTCAAGGTGGTCGGCTTTCCTGCTAATATGAATTAACACAAAAGATCGTGAGATATCAATTAAATTGCTTTGTTGAATTGGGTAGGGAAAGGCTGGTTTTGGTCAGAATCGGGATAACCGATCTTGGTCACCGATAACTGGCGATGCTTGCTATCGCTAACCGATACCGTGGGGTCTAAGATCTGTGGGTTAGTTGTTTTATGGGGTGGTTGTGTTGTTTGTAAGGCCGTATATAGGTGATATTAGGAAATAAGGTGATGAGAGGTGATGAATGATAGTTAGATGCAATGATACATGCAATGGGTAAGTGGATTCGGGAATGGATTTATGAGGACTCGTGATTCAAAAGGCATAAGAAATGTTATAAAAGAGGACATGCAAGATGTGACTTACTGGTTTTGACGAAGATGCAAGCTGATCTCCTTTCTTTGTAAACACTTCCTATCTCCACTCGCCTCGCCGCTGGCCAAGTGAAGATTTGGACTCTGTTCTCGCTCCCAATGATCTCTCGTTGATTTAAAATCCTTCCACCCTCGTCCAAAATGAAATTCTCGATCCTTTTTTTTTGGTTTGGGAGCCCATTTACAGGGAACCGATGGCGGTTGCGTAACTCGACAGCAGGCCGAGTAGGAACCGCATCGGTAAGGAAAAAGTAGGCTATTTTTAGTAAAATAGCCCACCTTCCCCGCTTTCTCCCGAGAGATCGGGCCACGGGCTTGGTCAAGTGACTAGAAGGTCAGTTTTGGGTGTGAGAAAGGGGTCATTAGTTATGGGTGTAGGTGTGGACCAAGTTATGGGTATTAATTAGGTTAGTTTTAGGGTTAGGGCTAGGTCATGATGAAGTGGCAAAATGAGGTGGTAGGTAAGATGTGGATTTATCAATTACAAGGTAATTAATAAATAATTGTGTAAGGTTTAGGTAATGAGGTTAGGTTGTGAAATGGGATGCGGGTCACAAGGGGTCGTAAGACACGAATTTGGTGTCTACACTAAGTGGCCTCTAAACCCCTACGTGACCCTCCGAAGGTGTGCGCCTCACCAGGACTCCGGCTACACTGTGGTGCTTTGAATGAACGGAGGGCTCTGGGTCCCGAGGGGCAAATACGGTCTCACCATGAGAATGGCTCCTCATAAGGCGCCACCTATCCTATAGCCCGCCAACTCAGTGCGGAGGGTCGACACCATCCCGGCCACGTGCGAATAGGAGCAAAGACATCGGTATGTCTCGCCACCACCGAGGGCTCCCAAAGATCTACGGACGGCTCTGCCCGGGTCCTATCCATGGGGATCACTGGGAATCGGTACATACCCTGCGGATCGATCCCACCACTCACAAAAGTCTCTGAAAAAAAGGAGAAAACGAATTAGAAACTAGGCAAGAGGCTAAAAGATACAAAATTAAAACACAAGGAGAGATAGTAATTAAAAAAATCCTAAGTTAAACAAACATCAAAGGAAGAAAGGATAACTTACTCGGATCATCGGGCCTCCAAGATGGGTCGCTAGGCCAAAGACTACGCCAGTAGATGCCGCTGCCGATCGAGGGTTGCTCCCGTAGTAGGAGTAACATGACACCCCGCAACGGACTCGTCCTTCTCACCATGGCTCTGGAGAGTGGCTCCTCGAAACTAAGGTCACCCTCTATGTGCTCTCTCACCCTCTCTCGCCTGCATAATGTCTTACGTGTCATGCCACTGGGATCACCACTACGGGCCTCTGCTCCTCCGACCCTCCTCTGTAAGCTCCTCGGAATCGGAGTCAATATCTATGGGGTCATCGCTACTATGAGGACCCGCAGCAGCCTAAAGCAAAGGTGCCCGAGGCGCACCGGCTCTCCTCTAGCCTCGAACTATCCTCCCGGGCCGTAATAGGAATACTGTGAGTGATCACTATCCAACCATGGCCTCTAGGCCCCCTGGCCTCGCGGACCGATCTCGTGGACCGGCACCACTGGGGAAGCATGCCCATATACTTGGTAGGCCAAACTACGAGGAACTCGCCAAGGATGCACCTCCACTCGCCCCACTTTGGCCGATGAGCTGCCCTGTGGTGGAGCAAGAGATCAATGTAAGAGTCTCTCTCCCCATATACCGGCCATAAGCTGGTATGGCGCCACCTCCATATCTACCGTAGTGAGGGAGGCAATCGGCCGGTGAGGTGCTCTAAGACCGACATATCTCTGTCCATCTAGCTTCCCTCACTGCCCCCGTGGATCTCGCCACCTCCACGCCTCGCCATAAGGGATGAAATGCTCATACACCCAACTCATGACTAGAGTTGGGTGGCTCAAAGATCGTCTCTGTAAATGGACCACCCTATATAGATCATCGTAGGTGGTCCCTGCAATTTCTGCACCCTGTGTATATCTAGCCATGCCCTCTATCTTTGCAATGATGGGGGCCCAAAGAATATAGTAAAGTGTCCCTCCTTGTCCCCGATCGGTCTCGAGGCAAGGATCCCCATGATAGCCTGTCGAAATACGGGGATAGGAAAAGAAGGGATGGATCAAATTCTCACTCCTTCTTCGACCCCATGGAGATAGTCGATCTCCCATGTAGGCTTCCCACCGTGTAATCTGTGCCCATGAGCTCGCCATCTCTAATGTGAGTCTCCTCCCGATGATCGGGACCCCTGCATACGGTGATATCCTCCAATGTGATAGTCCACTCACCGCGGACTTCTTGGAAATGGTGTTCCGATCTGCATCCCAATATGAGAATAAGTCACAAAGGATGTGACTAGATGGTGCAACATGAGGCACACGCGATATATGCAAGATATACCAGCCCTCGTAGTGTGTACTCCTTGTCCCGTGAAAGGGTATCCAGCACTTCAAATCCAATCACACACTCTCTCTCGGCTCCATCTAATATACTCCTCCCTCGCCCGCATTCACCCAAAAACACACAAAACAGAGCAAGTTAATATCTAAACAATACCGAGAGAGTCATAAAAACGCGTAGAAGTGCAAAAAAATACAAACACAGTCTTAAATATAAGTTCTTTTGCATTCTGTTCAGAACCGCCGCCCTGAGCAGGGAGGCGGTTTTGTAACTGCCGCCTTAAAGGCAGCGGTCGTGTAACCACCACCCCGAGTAGGGCGGCGGTCATGTAACCGCCGCCCGGCCAGTGGCAGCGGTCGTGGTCCAAAACCCACACAGTTTTCAACCTTAAAAAGCCTAAAACAAGCAAAAATAACCATTTAATCTAAAAATGGAGCCTACCCAAGAGGCGCCCCTAGGTGAACCTTTTTGAACCTAATATTTTCAAAAATAACTCCCCATTACGACAAATTTAACATTTCAAATTTAAAGGGGGAAAAGCACAAAATTGAATAAAACCAACTCGTGATCTAGCGGGGTGGTGTTCAGCACATGGAGGCATGATCACGATCTCCCTACGGACGCTTTCGACTCTACTCAAGCGCAAGAAACCATCGCCGTGGGTCCCAGTGAGCTCAAAAACGATCAAATCAACTCACACAAATGAATAGGAAAATGGGCCCACTTTCATATATATATCACTCTGCTTCATTTTAAAATGACTTTTCACAGTGCTGGAGCGCTGATGGAGGTAAGTTCTTATCCTCGCATGAATGGTACGTTCTCATTCCCTACTATTTTAGCATTTATTTTCCAAATTATTGATCTATCTCGCACTTGAGTTCTCCTTTCATTTTTCAGCGAGATAGCGGAATTTGGATGGCGTAATTTCAACACACGGATGTGTAAGGTATAACTTCTAACTTCCCATTTTGGGACTACCATACTCGACCCACCGTTTTATGCCTCTTCATGGCTAAAACGCTTCTCCGAGGGGGCAATATGTACGTACTCAAAATCAGTAAGGTATCAGATCATGCGAACAACGTGATAAGTGCCCCAATGATGATACAGTCTCTTCGCAAGGAGCTCGGGATCCATAAAAGCTATATGAATATGCGTCAATATCCCGCATACCCCGCTTAGCCCCGCGCTTTGTTTTCCCCTTTTCCCCTCTTTTCCCGCTTCTTTTCTCTTTAGTAACGAAACCGCCGCCTCGATCAAGGCGGTGGTCAGAATCGCCGCCCTGAATAGGGCGGCGGTCTGCAATCGCCACTCCGAGCAGGCGGCGGTCCTTTACACATTTTCCAGAACGTTCTTTTGACGTAACTCACGTAAAAATCAACGTTTCACCAGCTTTCCTTGCCGACTTAGGCTTGCATTTATGTTTTTGGTCCCCTGGAATAGTGTTTTTCCTTTGTTTATTGTTTAGGAGTTCAGTTTGGTTTTGATCTTTGGGTGATTGAATTCCTATAAATGAATAGTTGGTGCTCAAGCAAATGGCCATCATTTCCTTGTTACAATCTTCTCATTTTCAAAGGTTTGGTCATTAGTTTGCTTAGGATTAATAGTATAGTTCATTTCATGTTTGGTTAGCATTGTATTGCAGCTAAGAAGCCACATACTCATCTTGTGCAGCAAGTGCTTATCATTACTTCAGCCCCTCAGTCTGCCCCTCATTCACTTTCATGCTCTCTTTTCATAGTTTAGTCTTTTATTCTCGTTTAGAGGCCATAGTTTTAATTTTTGCATGCTAGTTAGCATTTTCCAACCGTTGGTAAGCCACATATCCAACTTGTGAAAACAATGTTGTTGTTTTATCTAATCCATTGGAGTAGAATAGCTTAGGAAGCCATTAAAGTTGCAGGTTTTTCTCCTCAAACAGATAGTTTCAGTTCGGACGCATTGTGGTGCATGATTCGCAATAGATCCCGCTAGGAATTGCATAAGCCAAGCTCTGTACTCTTGCGCTATCCCTCTCCTATTCGTGTTCTATTCGGTCTAGTATTCTAAAGGTTGCCCTTGTTCCAACACCTACTCCTGTTGATGCAAGCATTACATGCTTTTCTGGATCTACGTGAGCACAGAGAACGAAGAGATCATACTGAGGGGACAAGATCACACACACCATCGGATTCGCCACTATTCTCGCAGAATCCGTGTTCTAGCTTTCAAATTTCTAGTTAGAATCATATCAAATAGAGTAGTTAATCGCTTTATTTCAAGAAATTCTATTCTCGATATTGCCAAGAAGTCATGGGGATTGATAGTTTCGAGAAACTATGATTCACTCCTCACTTCGAGGTAGGATCGAGAATCTTGCAAATAGATTAGTTATTTCATTGTTTAGAATAGATCTATAAATTACATGACATAAATAGCTACACTGCTATTTTGTTTGTTTTAAATTATTAGTTTTCAATTCTAAATATTTTAAATAGTCGTTTTCTTAAATTCTTATAAATCATCAAAAAATACAACAAAAAGGAAATCATATATGTTATAAATACTTAGAGTTCACTTTATTACAGCTTTTTTACATTATTGCTTTTGTATGACAATTACGGGACCTAGGGAGCCTGGGAATATGTATTTGAGCCAATCATGCCTCAGCCCAATCTCATCACAATAATAATTGATATTGACTGTAATCTTAGAATCCGTGTCTTCCAAACAACAACAGACTTCCAGCAGAGTCGATCTCGGTTAGGAGGATTAAACATAGAAGATGACCAAGCACATATGTTTTGGTCAAATCAGCCAAATTACAGATTACCCTAGAAAAAAACATCCACATGATCGTAGAAGGGTTTGAAAGAGAACAAATATTTGGGTGTGATCCTTTAGTTCCACAACCAGACACGGAGAAACCCTCATAGATATAGATACCAGACTTAAGAATCCAAGTCATGAGAACGCTTTGTGAGGTATTCTCGAGAAAATCACACAATTGTTGGTTCTAAACACGTGGCCGAGAAAGCGTATGATTATTGGATACTAGGAATCAGGACTTGATTCTACGTATGACCATAGTTGGCCCACAACAAACACGAACCTACGGTTGTGACCCACAAATCCCACAGCCCAATGAATCTATAAGAGAATTAGATATAGACATTGGCCTACGCACACTAGTATTTCAGTCTACTCCACTTCCACCTACTATCATTGAACAACTATCCTTACTGGACACAACAACTAACAAAGCTAGAGAATTCTCGGACTAGGCCGTAGAATCGTCCATGAGTTGACTATATTTATCGTCCACCATATGACCTATCCAGAAATATACGAAACTATTCCTGGTCATTTTCCACATATTCCACAACCCATAGATCGAATCACGCCGTAGCTCAATATTGATTGGATCCTTCGAGTAGTCATCCTCACGACCGATCTATCGCACTTTTGATCCAGGTTAGAAGGGAATTCTTTGCCTTAGATTCACAGATTCCATTAGTGCGTGTAGAAGACATTAGACTCCCTAATTAGCTTGTCTGCATCCCATGGATATTCCATCCCCACCGGCCGTCTCGGCACGACTCGGGAGTTCGGGTGCGCGGAAGAGTTACTCGTAGATTCCCACGCCGCTTGTCACTTTTCCAGCGTATAAGTACATAAGAACACAATATGTAAGTGGGAAACCCTCAAGGGTAAGAAAACCCACTAAAACCCGTGTTGATATTACGCACAACAAATACGCAAGTGAATATTACACATGAAGAGATATTTCTTTCTTTTGAGGCACAAACCTCACGAGGAGCACCAAACCCTAAACCCTTGTTGATATTACTCACAACAATATACTTGCATGAATATGAATCATCACACAATATTTTGATAAGAATATCACAGAATATATGCTACAACAACTCATCTGATGGTGATCACAAGATTCAGCTCCAAACTCCTTCAAACCCTCTTCAAACACACCTCCTTCTAACTCGCTCAAACTTGGAAAAACTTGACTTGATTTGATCTCAAACCCTTACACAAAATCTCTCTAACATTACTTAGTTTTTCACACAAATACTTAGATTTTATTTTATGCCTTCATAGTTATTTCACAGTCATACTTGGGTCACACTTTTTCCCTCTCTCTTAGCTAGTTCAAATTTGAACTAAAACATGCACTTTATACCCTTCTCAACTCAAAAACATGAAAAATTAAATCATAAATCAATAACATGACCAATGAAAATAAAAATGTAATATTAAATTCATAAAAACTTTAATGATGGACCCATGTAGGTAATTCATGCTCAAATGTAACAAACAAGCTCAAAAATTACTTAAAACCCCATCACTCGAATCAAAAAGACCTCCAAAATCATCACCATCATTATTCGAGCTTCTAAATACTTAACACGTGTAAATTATGACATATAAACATCATCCATGGTCATACATTTTCTTGCACCGATAAAATTATTCATAACACTAACAAGAAGGCTCGTATCCTTCTCAAAACAATTGTTTCTAGGAACCATTCTTCACATATCATGCTCTAGATCACCCAAGAAAATCTAAACTATGGAATGTAATAACTCATTGGAAATCCCCTAACCCGTAGATCACAACCATACTTTCTATATCTCATGAAACAAACATGTAAGCCACTCTTATTTTTCTCTTCACCAAACAGAGTTTCCTAGAAAGTAAGTTTACCAAATCAATTGGTTTTCACCCTTGATGCCACCGTCAATACTTCAAACTCCTTCATGATGAATAAATGTTATCTAACGTCACTCTCCAACTTATATCAAGCATCAACCAATCCAAAACATGTGACTACTACCACCATCTTCTAGCCAGAGAAATCTTGTCTTAAAAAATAAGCAATTGTAATCTTCACAAACTAAGCTATATGACCTATCAAAATAGTCATCAAGAGAAAAACACTAAACCATTGGAAATCAATCTTGGAATCCTCTTTCCATAACATCTTACATTTCCTTCCAACTACAAGTTAAAAGCCTTCAATTAGGTTCATCTCTCGAAACGCTCCCAACTTCTTATAAACTAGTCTTCATAAATAAGGAACACTTTTTCCTCTATAATATCAACCATGATATTAACCCGTCATGTAAATCAAGTAAAAATCCAAGGATAAAAATAATCTCAATTTATTTCATACCTCTTTTAGACAACTTTGCGATAATCTAAACTTCTTCAGAAACATTCCTTTTGAGTAGCCTCCATAAATCAACGCATTATCTATCTTACTTTTATGGAAATATGGATGAGTCCTATACAATATCCAACAATCATACTAGGAAAAAAACTTCAATCTAGGAACTTACCAAGAATTTACTCCTACCACTTTTGAGCTAGGGTTTTGAACTCATAAAAAGTAGTTTACCTTCTTAACATTCATTCATAAAAATTTGATGATGAAATGAACTCATTATATTTTTGAATTTATCTTAGCTAAATGGAAAAATATAGCTAAAATACAAAATTTCCCATGCAAATAACACAACCCATGCTGAGCAACGGAAGTTGTAACTCAGCTAGAAATCACTCTTTCTTGGACCCTATTTCACCTAAAACATCATAACTTGTAAAATATTATTTAGAATGACTTGAAATTTTTCTCACACCTCTATTACACCCCTATGGAAAATATCAAATAATAATAATATCTCAAATATGTCTTGATATTCATATACCATCTCATTTACATGAATATCCCTTAGGGTTTGCATTGTTTAAGCTAAGAAATAGTAGAAGAACCCGATTCCTCATCATGAAACCTCTGCAATAGTTCCTAACATACCTAATACAACATCTCTCATACCTCTGCATTCCTCCATGAGGTCACATGGATCAAGAACTCATTATCATGCTCCATTTGGCCTCCAAACAGTTATATTAGGTCTTGATGAGCACCTACAACTGGGTCTTGAACCTATTTGTGCACTATAAAACTTATGTGAGTGCATAGTAAACTCTCCAATAATTATGTCAATGCTTCTAACCTATTTGTGCGCTATAAAACTTATGTGAGTGCATAGAAACTCTCCAATAATTATGTCAATGCTTCAACATGCTCCTCAAGTCACCATATAAGCTTCATTAATCATGCGCAACATCACCTAACCTAACTAGGTCACCTGATTTGGCTTTTAGACCAAGCCAATCTAACTAAATCCACTCATGTTATCATGAAGCAACATTAAACTCCATGTCATCAACCTACTAAGCATTATCTCGACACTTCTCCATCATATTTTTTCATTAACGAGCTTTTACATCAATGACAACAACTAAACTCAACATGTTAACACAAATTTCTTAACTTATCCTTTAGTAATGAAAAATTTGGCTATGTTCCCTTCTTAAGAAAAAAATATGGAATTATAAGTTCAAACAATACATATCTCCATCCCTTTCATGAAATCCTCATTTCCATACTCTACTTTGTCATAAATTTAAAAATATGAATTAATCAAATTAGTAAATCATCCCTATGCATTATTCTATAAATTATATTTTTGCATCACATGCTTCCTAACCTAGATCATAAAGCATGGGTAGGATGTGTTGTACAACCTTGGATTAATTATATGGTCCTAAATCTTCTTATATTTTTACTTTTATTTTAATTTAAATATCTTTATTATTTTGTCTTGTGTTCCTAGGGTCAACCTTGTCATCATATTTCATCTACAAAAGGCTATATAAGAAAGTCAATATAACTTTAAAACCCACCGATACTCTTAAATGATACTATAGTAAATTTTATTCAAAAGAAATCAAACTTATTTTATATATTCCTATATTAGTGGCACAACATTTAGAGTAGACAATACTACAAATATATTGGAGAAATAATTTGTCGTGTTGCAAATTATTGAGTTTTCACTAACAATCGGGGCTAAGCCCTAATTTTATATGGGGAGGATCTGATTATTGAATGTAAACTAAATAAAAGTTTTGGGTTGACATTAGGACGGGTATCACATAATAATACTCCACCAAACTTGTACCAAAGTGCTTGTTCAAGGTACAAGGGAGGAATTTGTAGCAGAGATAGATAGAGAGGAGTAGGAAATAAGGAGAGAGGGTATTGTCATGAGTAGGATTATAAAATTCACATACAATAAATATTATAGTTCCATGTTCAATTAGAAGAACACAAAAATTCCAACAATGATAATATCAACAAATCATAGACAAATAATTCCATTTATTCATTTATCAAAGGTGTAGATACCTTTCTTGGTTTTATAATATTATCATGTATACAAAGTCGTGGAGTAGAGAGAGAGTAGAGGAACATAAGAAAAGGGATAAGAATTTCAGTTTTTATGGATTAATATAGTCATTTGAATTATCAAAAATATAAAATCGATCAAAAATGCCAACCCTCTTGAAATGGAGGATCCATTCCATTTCATAGAATTACAAATTTTCTCTTCGTCTACACCCCACATGACATTTCACCTATCCTCATCACTTGTGACCTTTCATATTCATAGAAGGTGGTTCTTTCTATTATTATTTAATAAGGACATTTATAATATTGATTTTTGAGGTCACTTAAGTGAATAGGATGAAATATTAAAAGTACATTCTTAATGGAAAATTAGAATATGAAGAGAGAAGGACATATATATAGAGAGAGAAGGAACGGTTGACTAATCTGATGAAGATGAATCTTAGGCGATGAAGAACTACCCATTCATGGTATCTAAGGGAGAGTTCTTGGGATGAGCTCTTTTCCTTTGAATTATTTACTTGAATTAGACAACCGTATGTGCTGCATTTTTCTTCTTACGGAATAAAGATGTGATGCAGCCTAGAATTTACAAGATAACACCCTAGTCATGCTGGCACATCACTCAAATTAGATCGAGAACTCACCCTAAGCGTGAAAAGGTATCGAGTCCCTCTTTAGGGTTGCTTATGACAGGATGATAACATGATGAAGGAAGATACATAAAGACTCATAACTAATCCATCATTCTATAGTGCATGCTACTCACAGATCAATGAAAGAACAAGTTTAAATAGTAATCATGATTGAAACATTAACATGCACTACTCAATTACATAGAATGATGCTTAGATTCAACCAATACCTCCCATCTATTAATAAATATAGAAGCTTCTTATAGTACTGTCCATTTATCCCAAGGCGCTTATGGATCTGATACACATATTCGAAATCATACATGCATATCTATCTCTCTCGTGATACATCATACATATCATATACATCTATATATATATATATATATATATTGGGGACTCACCCTTCACCACTTAAATACTCTAGAAATAGGTCATGCATGCTATTATTAGCCACATGTTGTTTACAATTATAGCCACACATGCAAGTGTGCTATCTACAGTCCTCTTATAGATAATTAAAGTGTAAACTCTATTCTTAGCTTTCCTCCATGCATAGATGCTTGAAGATATAGACAATGCTTGGCGTGCACTTTTCTGCATGATGTGTTCCACACGCCATCTTCCAAAAATAGATCCTCATACCCAAAATCAGCTAAGTCCTGAAATATAAACTTGCCTTCCATGCGTGAGTCCTTCCTATCCTTCCACCTTCGATCCTGGCCTTCTATCCCACGTGGACTCCTTGTGTGATCTTTGCCAAGTATTCTTTGATCAACATTACCCCACACTAATCTCATTGTCATCCCATGACAATGGTTATCTCCAAAATTTTGAAGGAAAGAATAAGAATGAAGAATGTGGACAAATAAATAATTTATATGAGGTTATTTAAGCAACCTCCTCAATATCATTTGCAGTATCATCTCTGGATACTCCTCTTTTATTGTAGCCTCCAAATCCTGCCATTCAGTGAGTGCATTCTACTTTCTCTGGGATGTCCATAGCTATGGACTCCAACTCATCTGCATAATTTCCCCTTTCTCATTCTCAGAAACCAACACAACATTGGACATGGATGTCATCCTTCCTTCCAAAAGGTCCATCTTCTGTGCAATCAGCTTTGCCAAGCTCTTCCAGCCGAGTCTTATGCAGCTCTTGTGCTGCTGCCAGGGCCTCGTGCTTTTGTTTAACCATTTCCAACCTCTCTACGTGGCCCAAGGTCTCATATTTCATGGCCCTCTGGACCTCATTGTTCTCTTCCAAGGTCTTAATGTTGATGAGCACCTCTGGAGCTATGCATATATTCAAAGCTTGATCCACTTTCTTCAAGACTTCTTGTAATGCCTGCAACAACCCTTCATATGATGTGATTTTCCTCATCATAGATGATTTTTCCCATTCGGCATCCTTCTCTGATTGTTTCTGGTGCTTGCACATGCAAATTTTCATCTTCGAGCACCAAGTCCACCAACTTCCCCACATAGTGTATCGTTGAAGGAAATGTTTGTGGTACCTTGGGCTCCAAGTGTGGCCTAGCCTTGATTACATTGTCCCCAATCTCCTCTGTAATTCTTATGAATACTTCATTCTTCTTCTGTATGAAGTCCCTTTCCTATGTTATGCATGCTATCTCCATCTCATTCATCTTCAGCTCTTTACGATGCCTTGATTATGGCATATTTATCCATGTTCCTTCTAGCCACCTTTGCTGAAACCTTTACTAGTGCATTCATTACCGACTTGCTCATCCGACATGGCATTAGGATTTACTGTCATGTGTCTATCCCGGGGTGCCTTCTTTAATCACCTCGATGCACATGATTCTTGCATACAATGAAATCAAGCTCATCCATGTGGGTGTGCATCGATAAGATAGTTTCTTTTGTGTTCGTACGGTCACCATATCTTCATCCATCAACTACCCCAAATTGAATAGATCCTTCGCGCTTGTTGCTTTGGAAGTGGGTGTGGAAAATCTTTCTGTGTCCTCTGCATACCCCATGGCTGGTGGAATGTGCTCTCCACTCACCCTTCTAGACCTTTGCTGCTTAGGAACTCTAGCCTCCAAATTTGGAGCTTGTGTCTCCATGTCCTATGTATCTTCTGCAACTATTTCCTCTGGTCTTCTCTCTTCTTCATCCTTCTCCTTTGATGCCTCATCCTTTTCTTCTAGTGTGCTTTAGGGGTGTAGGAGATGTAGGCGTGCTCTCCTCAGATTCTTCCACCTCCTCACTCAACTTCAGCTTCCTCCTTCTCGGCGTAGTTTCTTCCTTCATAGGGGAGAGTTGGGGTGATCTGCGCATAGAGGTTGGGGTAACACCTTGGGTCCTTGTTCTCCTAAATACCCTTTTAAACTTGTGCTCCCCTTAGACCACATTCAATTCCTCTTCATCCCCCTCTTGTGGTTGAGGTGGTGTAATGGTGCACTCAATGTCTCTCTAACTTATAGGATGTTTCCTACCCCTATGCTCCAAGCCACCACTATCCTCATGCTCTTCCTCCTCATCCTGCACTTTGATTTTCTCTGAGGGCTTAGGTGCTGGGACATTCTCCATTGTATGCTTCCCTTTTGGTGGTGCTGGAAGTGTGAACTCACCTTCCACATATTTTTGTTCTCCATCTTTGGCTTCAACTAGAGATACACTAACGTTGCCCCCAAATCTACTACAGACCAAGCTTATTGGCTTGATGTTCAACACTTTAGAAATGATTCTCTCTATGTAGGCACTCCTGCTAGGGTATACATACTTCTTCCATAGTGTATGGTAGTCGCAGTCTACCTTGTCTACATTGAAGTTTAATCTGCATGTGTTGGTAAACCTATGAATAGACTCTTAAAAATACCTTGCAGTGAAGGCATAAGGTAACTTGCACCAAGGGCTCCAAGTTCCATCCTTCATTGGAAAGCACATAATGTAGAAATGCTGGTATACAACAAACTGAACTTTCTTTCCTACCACTACTGGTAGGTCCTTTGGTATGCGCCACTCTTCTCCAAATGTTGTGCAGAGCCTATCATACCACTTCTCACCCTTTGTTTCACCTCATTTGTCATAGTCCCCTTACATAGATATTTGTTGAATCTTTCAGCTGGGGACTTATTCTCCATGGGATATTCCCATATTTTCTCTTTTGGTCCATCTAGTACTTTGATTTCCATGAAGACCAAGTGATAGGAGAACGCCCCAAAGCTGATCTTCCCTCCTGTGTGCACTTCCTTGACTATTTTCTCTATAATATAGCAGCAATGTTGTATATTGTCCCTTCTGACATCTTCCACGCCACATGCAACCACATGGTGTTTACCTACGACCACCGCTCTTGATCATTTAACTTGGTAACCAAGTGTGTTGCAACTTGTACAACTAGACAATTCTTGAATTTTTCGATGTCCATTCCATGGACCCTTCAGGTATCCCAACTCCTGTTTGGTCTTTAAAATCATGGCTTTGTCTATGAGGTCACTTTTTATATCCTCTCCTGTGGCCTTCAAACCTATCACTGATGAAACAAGTGCAGATGATATTCTAACTCTGCGTCCTACAAAGTAGAAGCAATCTTCGTGAACCCTGCTCATGAGCCACTGGTACAAGGGCTCATACTTCCCAAGTATGGCAGCTCATACAACTGATATACCCTAATTTTCTTCAAGATATTTTCACCCGCATCATCATATACCGGCATGTCATCTACCGTGCATTTTTGGTTCTAACCATGAGTAAGGAGTTAGAGCTCCTTTTTGTTCTCCAATGTCCTATGATTATATTCACTCACCTTACTTTTTCTAATGGGTGAATCCCATTCTTGGCCAATAATAACTCCTTCTGGGTATTGCATCTCTGAAAAATGACTTTCGGTGCCATCTCTTCTTCCTCAACGACCACCTTCTTATTTTCTTTTGCTACTACTACAGATGCCTTCTTTGGTGCCATTTCTACCTTGCCAATGTCTCCTCTTCACTCCTGCAACTCTGTGAATCAAACCCTAGCTCGATCCAACTCTGCCCTAGGTGGAAACCTTGTAACCTAACTCTTTTTGTCTCCCTGCTTTTCTCAAACCCTTCACCACCGGGATGCAAGCTTCTTAAAGCACAAGATCTGGTTGTCACTCTTGATTTCACACCCTTCACACCTTAAATTGATCACTCAACTCTTCACACTTGGCTCTTCTCTCAAATATTCTTAGTTGTAATGGTAAAAATGAATCCACATCCCTTATATAAATTTTTTCAAATTTTGATGCATTTATTGCTCCTCACCTACCAAATATCCCTTCATTCATTGACCAAATCCATTCGTTCTATGTAGTACATCTTCATGCCTAGCTATAACCTTCTAGCATGCCCTCCTACCTTCTGGTCACAGACTTCTCTTCAGTGCATGCACTCGCACCCGAGTACCTCATCACTACACCTTCTCTAGTAGCTATCATGGCCTCCACTTACCTCGCGTTATACTATTCCTTCATCCATCTTCATCCTTGGTCACCTTTTGAGAAGCAATCCTCTTTAAAGAACACATGTAGTAGCTTATTTCTTCCACCTTTCAAGTCCCTCAGTCCTTTTCTTGAATAACGACAACCACCCCACATTAAAGGTATGTGCAGTCCTCTGCACATAAACATTCTTCATATAGTAATTAGATTCATGCGCGTAAGCGTGCTTTATTACACAAACAAAAACTAAATTGACAAAGCATAGCAACAATAAAGGAAATACATTAAGGAAATACCGAATTGAAAACCTAGACTAAATGGCAACATTGCCTTATTACAAACACCAAGAAGACTTATTTATAGTAGGGCATCCTACTCCCATTAAAGTAACTGGGTAGCCATGTTCCATCAAGTGCTTCTAATTGGCATGCACTTGATTCAAGTATAGAAGTTATAACATACGGCCCCAACCAATGTACTTTGAGCTTGCCTGGATGGTGTAAGAACTTTGAGTCATAAAGAAGAACCATTTTTCCAATCTCAAACTTCTTATCTCTTATGTTTCTATCATGCCATGCTTTCTACCTAGATTTTCCTACTTCTAAATCCATCATGCTATGGCTCAGCTCATCCAATTGAATCATATTTTCAATCCGTTCTTCTAAAGCCTATTCATCAACTAGACCTCTAGTGCACACAATGCGCAAAGAAGGTAACATAAATTCTATAGGAAGAACAACTTCTACGCCAAACACTAATTGAAATGGTGTGGCTTTGTTCAATCTCTTATAAGTTGTTCTATATGCCCAAAGCATAGCTGAAACCTTGTCATCCCAATCCTTTCTTCCAACATCACATATTTTTGTCAAAGTCTGGCCCAAAATTTTGTTGAAAGCCTCAGCAATTCCATTTTCCTGAGGATGGTAAGGTGTAGTTTTATGGTGTGCAACCATAAACTCATCTAATAGGATCCTAATTGTCTCATTAAAAAGTGTGTACCTCTATCACTTGTCAAGGATTAGAGAACATCCATATCATGTAAGAACATTCTCCCATAGAAACCTAGTTGTTGTAGCTATTATACAGTCTTTGGTAGGTGTTTCTTCTACCCACCATGTGAGATAATCTATGTAAGTAATGATATAGTGTGATCCATTCTACGCACGCGTGGCTGGTGAAATAGGTCCTACAAAGTCAATGGCCCATTTCTCAAATGGTTCAACACTAGTAATTGGTCTCAAAGGCATCTCATCTCTTTTCCCTAGTTTTCCTAGGCGCTGACAATGATCACATGCCTTGCAATAGTCTTTATAGTCTTTATACAGTGTCTCCCACCATAATCCAATGTAATTAAGATCTTCCGGCAGTCACATCACCTGCATAATGGCCTCTTGCAATACCACCATGAGATTCTTCCATGATATCCTTGCGCTCATGCTCTAACACACAACGGCATAATACTTCATCTTTTCCTAACTTGTAAAGGTCACCACTAATCAACATAAATGGTGCCGCGCATATAGCAAGTTGCTTCTTTTCTAATGATTTCATTCCTTCTGGTGCCATACCTGTTTGTAGAAAGACAACAATGTCTTCTAGTTCCATGGGCGTGTGTTGTAACCTATATAACTATGCATCTGGCATTGTCTCTTCAATTGTCTTTGCATCCTCACCTATATTGATTCTAGATAAATGGTCTAGGTCTAGAATTACTTTTCCTTGCTTCACCACAATTGTGAAGTCAAATTCTTGAAATAGGAGCACCCATCTACATATGCACCCCTATAAAATTGGCTTATTTACCAAGTACTTCAATGCCATATGATCTATATAAAACAATAATGGTGTGGCTAACAAGTACTGTCAAAACTTGTATAATGCATAAATCATTGACAAAGCTTCACACTCTGTAGTTGTATAATTTCTTTCAGCAGATTCAACTTCCTACTAGCAAAACAGATTAGATGATCTATAATTCCCTCACTAGGTTGAGCTAACACAATGCCAATGGCCATACCAAAAGCATCCACATGTACATGAAATGGTTTATCCCATGAGGAAAATACAGAATGGGAGTGGTAGTAAGTTTTTCTTTTAATATCTCAAACACATGTTCACTACTTTCTCCCAATAAAATGTACCTTTCCCCTTCAGTAATTCTTCCAAGGGTGCAGCAATTCTAGGCATACCCTTTTATAAATTTTCTATAATATCTGTATGACCTAAAAATATGTGAACCTCACTTTGATTGGTAGGCGTGCGTTCATGCCTAAAATAATTCTGCAACCTTGGCTGGATCAACTAGAAAAACCTTCCTTGTAGATTATATGTCCCAACAATATCCCAAATGGTGTAGCAAATATGCACTTCTTGATATTCAAAGAGATACTCAATTGTCTGCATCGTTCAAACATTAAGCACAGATTGTCACAATGGTCTTTCACAAGCCCATATACTATCCAATCATCTAGGTAAACTTGTAAGAAGTTGTGAATAAAATCTTTGAATGCCTAAACAACTATTCACGAGAATACAGCAGGTGCATTCTTCAATCCAAAAGGCATCACAATATAGGCAAAACTGCCCCATTCAGTAGTAAATGTTGTCTTTTCTTGATCCTCTTGAGCGATCCTAACCTGATGATACCTGGAAAATCCATTTGTGAAAGAATATATTTTGTGCCCTGCAACTCCTTCTAGTATTTCCTCGAAAAATGGCATAGGAAAGGATCCGTGATGCATGCATGCACATTTAGTTCCTTGTAGTCCACACATATCCTAATCCATCCATCCTTCTTGATACTAATCACCATTGGGCTAACCCATTCTGACTCATCAAGGGGATTGATAATTCCTGAATTCAACATTTTATCAATTTCCTCTTTTACCTTTTCACGCAAATTAGGATTCATCCTGTAAGGTCTCTTCCTAATTGGTCATGCACCATCCTTAAGTTTGATCTTCATTTCCCCAAGTGATTCATGCACGCCTTTCAGTTCATGATATCCTCTAGGGAATAAGTCCTAATAATCTCTGAGTAATTTGATGATTTTTTCTACCTCCGAGTTTGACCAGTAGTCTCCAATTATGGCCTCCTTAGGCTCAACATCCAAACCGATATTCACCTTCGTTGTCTTCATGGGTTTATGGTAGGCATGTGTATCCTTATCTGCACTATCCAAGACCTCACACCCATGTGTGAATGTTCAATATCTAGGTTCTCAACTTCCTCATCATCCATGATGTAGACCATCTTTCCTTTCTCTTTCTCAAGGAAAGCGTGCTCAAGTAGTTTGGAGTCTATTTCTTCATCCTTTTCAAAACATGCTCCAAAATTTGTCTCTCCAAATAATTCTTGAATATGCTCTTCTACTTTTGCACTATCTCCCATAGTTAAGCGCTTGACAAATTTTAATGCCTCTGCTACAGGAGGTTGAGTCAGAAGTAATCAAATGTCTGGATCATACCTAGTCAAATCTTGCCAGTTCCCAGTTTCTCTATGTAGTTCATATACATACCAAGCGTGTGTGCATCCTTGGAGAGTAGAATACAGTTTATGCACCTAGAGTGAAGGTGGTAATGCTTCCTATCCTGCTTTCTAGAGTCTCTCACACTTTGCTGAATGTGATGTTGAATAGGTTGATCACCATGATAAGTGCAGATTTGCGTAGGTGCATTGTTCCTTATAAACCTAGTAGAAAAAGCTATTCCAATCTCTTCCCAGTTTATAAGATTATCTCTGTGGACTACCCACCAGCGTGTTGTTGTCCCACGCAGTGTATATACTAACATATCTCTCCTTGTAACTGGATCTTCCCACTATGTCTCTATGGCCTTCAGAAAGGTAGAAAGATCCTATGTCCCTATATACTGAAAAAATTACTTGTGTTGTATATTCATCAACCGAAAAAAAATCCATGCTTATGTGTAATCACGCTTTTCACCTCGCACCCTACTAATTCATATGTACCATGAGCCCAATTTTCATAATCAATACTCATAGTATCACTATAGAATGTGAATACTCCTCCCACTGTAGAATGCCTTCTTTTGATGGCTCATTGACCTCTAGGTCATATATAGCACGCACATAAACTCTGTTTAAGTCCTCCTCACTTAGAGCTCAACATAGGGTGTAGACTTCCCATTTGTCAAAGGTATCACAACCCTTTCCTCCTTGTTTTCAAAGCTAACATACCCCTTATTGAATCTCAAGTCAGCATTATTTGCATAACACCAAGGGCATCCAAGCAAGGCTAGAAAATTGTCTGCTTCTACAAGTGCTAATACCTCAAAATCCCCAGTGAACTTGGCCCCTTGTATAGTTATAGATGCATCCTTCAACACTCCTATGGGAGTGGCCTTAGTCTGGTTTTCCATGAACAACACATTAGATGATGGCTGTAATGGAGGCCTCCCCATTTGTACCCATGCATCTAATGTCAGCACATTTACTTCCGCGCCTGTATCAATTAATATGTTTCTCAAAAGCCACCCATCCACAACAACATTCAGAGTAATCTCTTTATCATAGTCAATGCTATCAGGGGGAAGATTTACATGTAGAATCTACCATCGGTCTCAAGGCTTGCACGTGGAGTGTTCCCTTTCAACCAACTTCCCAATAGTGGAATAATGTTCTCTTGGCACAACATCTTGCACACCTCCCGCAGATCATCGATATCAGTTTGGACTATCTCCGATGCTTTCTTTTTCTCCTTGAGGTACTGTATCTCACCTTGAAGATTCCTTAGCACTTCCATGGTATCCTGGTAAACTTCTTTCTGATGAGAAGGATCTGGGTACCTTGCATGCAAAACCTCCTCCTTAGTGATCGTAGGCTTTTGGTGCAATTAATCTCACACGCACGCAGCTTCAGCGTGTGTAGTGATCTTTACTGTCAATGCCTCTAGTCCTTCGGTTATTTTGGGCATCCATTGGTCTTCTACCACGTGCTTGATTCTAACCATCCCGACACATTTGTTTTCTTTCTTATTCTTCTTACTCAGATGCTCATATAAGTTCGGGAACTCTTCATAGCTATGGTTCTTCCCATAAAAAGAACATGCATTATTCTGAGGACATTCACACCTGTAGTGATCAAGAGATCCACACGTATAACATGTTCCATGAGGGAACTCTCCTCTTCCTCCATTGCGGCCTCATCCTCCATATCCACCCCAATATCCACGTCCTCTTCCACGACCTCCTTCAAAATGCCCCTCATTCCTATCATAGTGCATTTGATTATGATCTCGATCCTGGTGCTCATTCCTACCCTTAGAATTATCTATTATACTTGTATGTCGTACTCCAATGTCTATAGCATCCTGGATCTGACCAATCAATCTGAAAATCCTTAGTATCATGGGTCGTGGACCTATAAATCTTGCAAAAGCAAGATACATTCTTCCCCGATCAGAACCGTAACAAAGGACGTGGCTAGCATCATGATTCAAATGGCAGATTTCACAGTCCAAGTAATAATAATGAATAGATATATGTGAGGACAACTATCCTTGGTGTGACCTTCCACTTCATAATCTATACACCAAATTCCTGAGCGCGTTTCATGGGAAGAATTTGCTGATAACTTTTCTAACTACTTTTCCATAGCTGTAATATGTGCCTCTAGAAATAGACTAACGCCAGTGTCAATGCTCCCAACTGCCTCAGCACGTAAATTTTCTTCCAGTGCTTCATGCGGATCCATGTATGTCTTATGTGACAACACCCTCCTAAAAGGTGTAATCAATCCTCCAATGAACCATTGTGCATGTTGGCTAGCATGGATATCATAAGATAACTTAGATAAAAGTGTCTTAAAATGGGCATCATACTCATGTACACTCTCAGTAGTGCCTTGCTTGATATCTTTGAGTGCACTTATACTCTTCTACTCAAACTCAGGAATATGGAACTCTTTCAAGAAAGCATCCCTCAGTGTTGCATAATCCATGCAAGTTTGATCAGGGTCAAACTTCCTATACTAGCTATGTGTATGCCCCTATAATGTAGTAGTGAATTGACTTGCCTTTCACTCAACAGCTGTAATCCCTTTAGCGTGCCACAAGATTTCACACATATGCACATGTTCAAAAGCATCCTCTATACCTCTATACTCGGGAGATGAAGAGATATATCCATTTAGATATTCCTTGTGTTGCTACGGGCCTTGATCACCTGATCCAGAACCCCTAGGTTCCCTCTACCTCCAAAACCACCAGATCCACTAGAACTAGAACCACTTATACCTCCTGATCCTCCACTTGTAGCTGGAGTAGGACCTGTAGATGTACTTCCCGATGTTCCAAAAGTAGTACTATACAGAACCCCTACAGTTTGTGAAGTAGTTCCACTTCCAGAGGTGAGTCCTATATTCTGCACTTACATTCTATGTGGATGACATGCACCCAAGAATGCCCCTCCATATAACATTGAAGCCATCTATCTTGCCATTGATGTACTTGATCCTTGACTTACTCTTCTTTCCTACTTCCCAAATTAGCTTGTTGATTATTTGTCATACTAGATACTAAAAAACCAAGTGCAAAGGCTAGGTCACTAGGTGGATTAAGATGCACACCTATGGCCCAAGTAGTCTCTGTTGGCACACTTCCATGTGATGCCGAGAAGGGATCTCTATCATGCTTTCTAAGATGGGGGAGTTCCTACTGCTCTGGCTCCATGTCTTCTACGTGAGCCATAAATCCTTCCCAAGATAGCTCTCTCCTTAATGCCATACTTTATGTGATGGAACATTACTTCGCTATTTCCCTCTGTGTGCCTCATTATACTTAAGCCAAATTTCCTCTCTCTACTTTTCTACCACTAGGTCTACCATCTTAACACCAAACTTGTTCCTGCCTTCACACATGGAGAAGTTTAGTTAGCCATAGGTTTACTCTCTAGGTTCAAAGTTACCATCAAGATCTTGATCGCCAATGGAATACCGTGCAAATATGTTCCTCTTGGATATCATAAAACTAGAATTCAGCTACCTCTGGGCACGAGTACATCAAAATTGAATATTCCATAATATAACTATTTAGAACACCACGAAACCACGTATCCACCACATGAGTCCAAATCAGATCAACATCATATAGAGCCTAGAATTCTTCCTGTGTCCAAACAAGTGTGTGATACCTCCAATTCCACTAAGATGCATAAGTAGTAAGCCACTCGTATAGTTCTACTAGAAAGATAGCAAAAAAGCTCTCATATAAGCTGTCATACAGGTTTTGTTCTACCCAAGTACGTGCGTTAAACTCAAATCCACTACTGAACCATCATGCATATTCTTCCTCTAGATTGTGTATCCATTCCTCAATACTTGCTAGAGTTAACTAGTACGTCTTCATCACGAACCATCCTGAAAACAACTTAAAAAAGAGTCCTAGCAATGTAACCAATGATGCACCTATAATTTGCAAGATAACACCCTAGTCACGTTGGCACATCACTCAACCTAGACTGAGCACTCACTCGAAGCGCACAAAGGTACCAAGTCCCTCTTTAGGGTTGCTTATGATAGGATGATAACATGATGAAGGAAGATACATAAAGAATCATAACTAATCCATCATTCTATAGTGCATGCTACTCATAGATCAATGAAAGAACAAGTTTAAACAATAACCATGATTGAAACATTAACATGCACTACTTAATTACACAGAATGACACTTAGATTCAGCTAATACCTCCCATCTATTAATAAATATAGAATATTCTTATAGTACCCATTTATCCAAGGAGCTTATGGATCTGATACACATATTCAGAATCATATATGCATATATATCTCTTTGTGATACATCATACAATCATCTACATGCATATATATATATATAGGGTGGGGACTTTCCCTTCACCGCTTAACTACTCTAGAAATAGGTCACATGCTATTATTAGCCACACGCATTTACAATTATAGCCACACATGCAAGTGTGCTATCTATAGTCCTCTTATAGATAACTGAAGTGTTCATTCTATTCTTAGCTTACCTCCATGCATAGATGCTTAAAGATATAAACAATGCTTGGCACACACTTTTCTGCATCGTTGATGTGTTCCACACGCCATCTTCCAAAAATAGATCCTCATATCTGAAATTGGCTAAGTCCTAAAATCCGAACTTTCCTTCCACGTGGATTCCTTCCTATCCTTCTGCACCTTCTATCCCGCGTAGACTCCTTGTGTGATCTTTGCCAAGTATTCTTTGATCAACAAGATGTAGCTAACCACTTTAATCCATGTCTAAGGAATATTTTTAATAGCATTACATTGATTAAATGATTCATTATAGTCTCTTGCAATGTTATAAATAGATACTTTGATGTTGGTAAGGGACTCTAAAGTATCCTCGTTGAAGGAGAGAGGATCACTTTCCTCCTTTTTGAATAATTCTCGAAAAGAATCGATAAGTTCCTCTCGATGATGAATTCAAATTGAGTAGTAGAAGGGATACAAGTTCCTAAACACATTCAAAGTGAAATTATCCAAAATCTTAAAGGTATGTTGTTCACTAGATTCAATTTTGGAGATGGAATCTTCTATCGTGTTGTATTTAGAATTAATTGTGTGAATTCAATCTAGGAATAAGTTCTCACAAGATTGTGGGTGTTGATGTAACTCATTTGGGAAAATGTGGGAACACCTTATCCCAAGGGATCTTATACTTTTCAAATTATCCCCTTATTTTCTTCACTTCTAAAATGGTGGAAAGAACATACAGAATAGAGACAACTTCTCATAGTAAATCATTTCCTTTTTCAAGAATCTTCTCAATCCATTTTTGACTAGATTTCCCTTGCATCATATTCTTTTTGTGCTTTCTTGATAATCTAAGGTTCAAATCTACTGATTAAATAAATTTATTCCAAAGGAAGAGGAAAACTGAATTGGGCTCCAAGAAATGCTGAATTTGGCCAATGAAAAATCTCACATGTTCCTTCAATTACTCAATTGTTCATTTTAACTCCTCATTTAAAGAAATTATGTAGGTAGATGATTCCTTGAATAAATGAGCATCACCTTTATGTGTAGCTTGACCCAATGATATGTGGGTCAACTCATAATCTTCTTGAGTCATTTCCTCTACATGTTTTTAATTTTATGTCGAAATTTCTACATATGGATCACTAAAAGTTTCAATGAAGAGATAAGAAGCTACCTGTGCCTTTTTTCTCCACTTAGATCTCAATATTGTTGTGATAGTTGAGACATGAGTAAGGTCACTTATGAAAAATTATTTGATCCATGGGAATTTATCTCTCGTAATAGATATTACATGTTAGATGGAGAGACATCTTTAAGAGCTTGATGAAGGATCACATTTTTCTTATTATGGGAAGGTTCCACCACCAAGTAAAACATAATTGAATGTTGATGAAGTGAGAGAGGCTGCATAGATCAATATCACCTATCTCAAGATGATCTATGTGATTTTCAATGCATCTCACCTTCATACAAAGCTTTCTAGAATAGGGAAATTTTATGCATCCTCTTTTCATTATCTTTCTATTTATATGTTATTTTTCGATGCTCATTGGTGGAAATGAAGTGAAATTTTGATTATAATTTTCATTCCTCTATACCAGGTGTTTGATTAAGTTTTTAACAACACTATTATGCCAATGAAATCAAGTGGAATTGAGATGGTTTCACATTCTTTCATACATGGTGCTTCACATGGATGTTACCCATTTAACTTCTTGACTCGAAGTTACTTTCTAAATGAAATACAATTTGGGAAATATTATGTACCTTATTACTCATATTCTTAGCATAGAGAAGATTATTATTTGATCCTTCAGAAAAGATGGATTGAATATGTTGATGACTTGATTATCTCACTTCAACTTTCTAGCCGAGAGATGATGGCGATTCAATACATGATGAATCTTGACTTACTACATAAACTTCACATTTAAACCTTGAACATGATGAGAACCTCATTTAATTCACAAATCATTTCTTTGATAAATACCTCACTTGAGTTGAAATAAACCTATAAAATTTGAACTCCATTTTTCAATTTTCTCAAGTGGAAAAGGAATTATTTCTCCAGATGGAAGGATTGACCTCTAAAATGAACTTGGAAAAAACACCTTTTTATCTTTAAATTGCATTGAGCTCATCACTAAGGATTGATTACATTTTTAGAAACACTCTCAGGAGGTATTATTTGGATTGATATCTTAGATAATGTTTAAGTTAAATAACCGAGACAATGATTCTGTTAAGAGAGGAAGTATGTCATACCCCCAAATTTAATGTACTTTTCATCGTAATGTTTGATGTATAATAACTTGATTTAAAATTTAATTTAATAACTATACATATATATTTGTTTATACAAATACACACACACACACATATGTGTGTGTGTGTATAAATATATGTGTGTGAGAAACCATGTGCATATACGTATGTATGATTATGCATAAGTATCTCTCTCTCTCTCTCTCTCTCTCTCTCTCTCTCTGTGTGTGTGTGTGTGTGTGTGTGTGTGTGTGTGTGTGTGTTAAGTTTGAATGAATTATTGTTGATGACTGCCTTTTGGTTTGTATTATTGTATAATGTTGATATGGTTGGATTCCATTTTTTTATTTAACTGAGGAAGTTTTACATTTGTTAAAATTATTTATAATTAAATAAGGTAATTAGATATGTTTTAGGTTAATGAATTTTAAGGTTTATTTATTTCTATCATTTCATGTTATGATTATTAGTATCCACCATAATGTATTGATATTTTTATGTTTGAATTGTGAGGAAATGGTCTTAGACCACTCAACAAGGAGTAATATACGATGTTTAAACAATATCATACCACATTGCAATGGACTTGTTAATATGGAACTAGGTCATAGACCACTAATAAATTAAATGGTTTTAATTTTTAAATTATATCTAGATGTTCTTAGACCATATTGCATTGTTAATGATTAATTATTTAGTAATGGTCATCGACCACTTTATAAAGTAAATTATTTAATATATAAATATTATTAAAGATTGGTCATAGACCATGTGGTGAATAACAAGGTAAGTAATATTGTTTAATTTTTCTCAGGTCATAGAACAAAATGCATAAAAATTTGATCAAAAGGGTTTTGGGTTTAAGAGCCACCATGTGGCACTGAAGCATTTAAGCAATTAAAATAATTATGTTTTTGTTATCCAAATTCTCCCTCATAAGGTGAATTTGATAACTTACATTGTTATCTTGGACTTAGGAAAGTACATCGATAAAAATGGAGAAAATCAATGTTCTAAGGAACTCCTTTCCTCTTACCTTGCTCCTCATCAGCACTTAGTCAAAAATTGAAAAAATTGGGTCTTTTGAGTGTATTATGAATTTTTAGGAAAAAAAGGGAACATTTCTCCTGGGCCATCGCTTCCCCACATTTCCTCATTAACAAAAATGAATTCATAGGGTATTTTAGGTTGATCACCTTGGAAGGAATTGGTGGAACAATTTTTCGGGTCAGCAGTTCTCTGCATTGCCATTCGAGTTGATGAGAAAAGTGGTGGCTAGTAGAGACGGGATGCGGGAACAATAGGAAACAAAGGAATGAAGTGGGGACGAGATAGTGTAATGTAGACAAAGTGGAATGCGAAGAACAAAGTGTTATGATGAGACACTATTGCAGGGGGAAATGACAATGCGAGAACCAATGAAATGGGTGGAATTGTTTCATTGTTCCACTCAACACTTGAATCTCCACCCAAAACATGAATCAAACAACCAATGTGGCAAAATAAGGCCTCATAAGAATAATAAGAACCATTCCCCCTTCCATAAGTTCCCTGGTCATTCACTTCACCCACACATAGAAAAAAATTATTATTGTGGAATGTGGCATCACACTGGGAACCCTATCATGTTCCTCGCAAGCTCCATAAATCTGCATGGACATAACTTTTGACCCACATATCAAAATTTCAAAAACTTGGTACCGTTGGAAATATCTCAAGATCATCTATGGAACATAAACTTTATTTCTTATATTACATGAGGGTAGATGTGTGAAAAAGAGGAAATAATTTCCAACTTTAAAAGGAACAGTTCCAGGTAGCTCAACCACCACATTTGATGAAGTATGGTGCCCATTCCTTCTCCCACAAGCAAAGTATCATGGGGGAATGGTCTTGTAAGGGTTCTCATGCCTATTTTCAGACATTTAATGCATGTTGTTGGTATTTAAGGATGGAAATATGAGTTTCCCCTCTTTTCCCCTTCTCTCTCTCTCTCTCTCTCTCCTCCTATCTTCTATATAATGTAAACATATCTCATTTTTAAGGAGGATGTTGTAAAATGTAAAGGATATCTATCAAAATTGTTCCTAAACAACTATGCGTTGTAGAGCTTGATTTGGGCTTGGTAATGTGTTCTTGTGCCTTCTTCTTCACATGTTATGGTTGTAGACACCTATAATTATGCCCAATAAATTTAAATACTTAAATTACGCTAATTATCTCCTTTCCCGCAAATTGGCAACATATCATCAAAATATCTCATCTTCTCTCCTATCGTCATTAATTAATTACACTATGCTAATTAATTAAGTCACCTATCCAACAAATACCCTAATTAACGACCTTCCGTTAATTAATCTCCCTTCTATATATACTAATTAACTATTATTAATTAATTAGCTTCCCTTTCATTTAATCACTAAATCTATATTTAATTGATTTAATCCCTTCTATAGTCTAAATCATGCTAATATTTCTCTAAAATATTCTATAATCTTGCACATCTATTAATTAATCATCTTGATTAATTAATAGGCCCCTTATCCATAACTAACTCAACATCTCTATTATCCCACATACAAAGGGATATAGTGATTCCATTATCCATTGGGCTATATAAAGAGCCCTCCTCCTACCTTTACACTTACACCTAAATTCCTTGAGAAGACAAAAGAAAAGAACATAGAAAATAGACTATAAGCTTTCCTTTGTTATTCTTGAGAAATTCACCATTTGAAGAGCTAAGCCTCCTTTCTTGCATTTTCTAACCAAATGCTTGGGTCATATGGGAATAATCAAAGGGGTCTTGTAGCCAAGATCCATGAGCTCCTCCCTAGGTTCTTGAAGATCAAAACAATCAATTTGATTTCCATGGAGTCTACATAGGTCCATTTTATTTTGTTGCTAATCTAGAGAAGTAGAGGTTTTGAATAATTTAGCATATTAATTTGATCTTAGTTCAAAGTTAATGCATTATGCTTAGTATTGATCTTGTTTAGCTCTCATCTTGATGGTGCCTAGATTTTGACTTAGCTTTGTTATAGAACTATTTAGGTGGTAGTTCTTATTCATCTAACTTAGCTTAAGAAAAAATACACGCACACATATGGCATGCTCTGGGACGGATCCTTTGTCCCTTAGCATTTTTAGCTTGAATTCTATGTTTTTTTGGCTAACCTTTGATATGCACATATAGTAAATAATGTTCAATTTCTTGGGATTTTTGTTAGTATTATATGAGTAGATTCTCATTTATAGCTATCATTTGAATGGGTTGTTGCCAATTTTAGGCTAATTTAGAGGAAATGTTAGTAATTAATGAATGGAATCATTTTGCAGACTCTTGCGCTGTGATTTAGACGTGTGAGCATCATTCACGTATTATAGAGCTGGAGGGGAGCATGCGCCGATGAGACCAACGTGTGGTGGCCATACTTCTAGAGGTAGTGGGCCTAGGCCCCATATCTCGGATGCCTTTGATTACCCTAGATCACGGATTCTTACTTCATTTGCGAAGTGGTGGCACAACGAGAGCCACTGCTTCAGGATCCCTACTGGAGAGGTGACAGTGACCCTGGAGGAGATGTGGCGGATTCTCCGTGTGCCTATCTTAGGCTCATTGATTGAGTATACGAGTGACCTCGGTAGATCAAAGTGGTTATTAGTGACCTATTCGACAGAGATGATATACCGCATGACGGTATGACAGCTGCATTTCATGAGTGTATTGCAGATACGACATTAATCGCACCACTGGGTCTATTATACATTATGTCACTTATTAGTGGGTTTTTTCTCACTGATAAGACCGGGACATCCTTCCCTAGAGGGTTGATGACACTAGTACATGGGATCTTCAGTGGTGAGTGCTATTGTTGGGGCCAGTGCATATTAGCACATTTGTACTGGGACCTACATCTTATTACCTACCACCATCAGAAGATGGTGGGGCCTACCTCTCTGCTGTAGATTTGGTCATGGGACCACATAGCTATCGGGCACCCCATAGGCACATTACATGTCTGAGCCCTAGAGGAGCCATCCTATATGGCATGGGTTTTAGTAGGTGATGACATACGAGGTCACCTAGGTAGTTTGTACAGATATCGACGAGAGTTCAATGAGTTATTAGATAGGGATATCATATGGAGACCTTACAGGTAGATATAATGGCCAAAGGATGCAAAAGCTCAGCGTTTCTATAGTGGAGCATTTCCTTCTCATTAGTCGCAGCTATATCATTGAGTTATACAGTGGTAGACAGATGTCAGTGACAACTAGGCATGGTGCAGGGGTTCCACAGCCAGACTTGTGGTATGCCTGTCGAGACTCTGAGAGGCTTACTATGGGACTACACATATAGGTGACCCGAGATAGGGCTAAATTTTTACAGGTGGTCCCACAAGTATGGGATCCATCTTGACAGGTTAGATATCTACGCACCACCGCTGATTATATGGATTAGTATGCTACTGTGTTACCTCGTCGCTTGACTATTCTAGATGAGGCCTCCGGGAAGCGAGTGCACTCGCCATGCGAGAGCATCATCATAGCGGTGATGAAACGGATGATGCAACATCCCATGACATAGATGATCCATTTGATGGGCTACCACATGATGAGCAGGGTGTAGCACAGGTACAGGGATAGAGGCCACAGGGACCAAGACAGGTGCACCTACACAAGTTCCTAGGCTTACAATACTAGAGCAGGGATAGTCCTCCAAACCAGCACATGGGTAGGCACAGGGATGGGCCCTGTGGTGTAGCCAGTGGCACAAACAGCCACCTTACAGCCAGTAGTTGTAGTAGGCTCTAATAGAGAGAGACCAGCCCCTAACAGAGAGAGACTAGGCTTAGGCTCAGACTTTGAGAGTGACAGATGAGAGGGATCATGTATGGGCCCATGTTTTAATAGTGACAACGAGTGATATCGTGGGTTGGGCCCAGGATTTGACAAAGAATAACTAAGCGGGATCAGGATCGGGCCCATGTTTTGACAAAGACAATTACTATTCACTTTCAAAGCAGATTCACCGACATATGGCCACATGATGGCTTAAGGTAACGGGCCTATATCGTAGACACAAGCCCAACTATAGCTGTGATACTTTGGAGTGAGATAGGATGAGAGCAGAGCATGTAGTGGGTCGACCGAGCTTTCCTAAGCCTCATTAGAGATAGCATCCTTTTGATGCACGATGGCATAGTAGTGACATCCCTGACTCATAGATATTTAGCTACAGTAGAGGATAGAGCATCCTACTATAGATCATTATACTTTGAAGCAGTTCCGGATAAGTGGTGGGAACCTTCCTATAGTTAGCAACAAGTAGAGGAACCGTGTTAGAGGCCTCAGGCCTTAGTGGAGCAGCCATGGGGACAGTCAGGGAGACCGAGTGATGCTCACGCTATGCCACCACCGCAAGATAGACCAGCCACCCCATCTGAGGGCTCGAGTCAGCCTTGATGATTGTATTGACACATACGCCTCTTGATGACAAATGCTATGAGTAACTTTTTGATACATGCCTCTAATGAAGGCATTTTTGATGTACCGTAGTTTTGACACATACCTCTAATGAAGGAAGTTATATTCGTTGATCGATGTATATCATCCCTTTTGTACGCCTCAGATGAAGGCATTTTTGATATATAAAGAACGATGTATATCCATTTTTGATATAGATATACCACACACATGTATTATATGGACATTTTTGACATGACACGTGTTTATGAGATGGACATTATTTGTTATTTTTGATGGAGGATATGGATATATAGATGTGTTTATGATGTTAGCTGATTTGATTTCACATGTATATGTATCCTGATTTGTTGATGTATCACATGTGCTTTGATTTCTAGATGATAGATCTTAGAGTATATCAAATGTATTTTCTCATGTGATGTGCCAGACTTAGTGGATGGGATGATATGATGATATGGGTGTGGGGGATATATTTTGATATTTTCGATCCCTCTTTCCCCATTTGATGATACGATATGTGATGATTAGCTTAGCATTCATGTATGATGTATACTTAGATTTTTCTTGATATATGATGTATAGATGATGTTATATGTGATGATATTGATGGAAATATGATGATGTGATAACAAAATGATGCACATGCAACAAGAAAACACAATCAAATGCTAACAAAGAACATAATGAACCAATATAACAATGTACCATGATTCACTAGCATGCAAAAACACTTCAATATGCACAAGTAAGAATAAATCTAATCTAATCAAGAAAAGATGAATCCTAACAAAGTATGCCCAAGCAACAAACAAAACAAATGTACAAACATGAAGCAACTATACAAGCAATCAAGCAAAGCAAGAAACAAGACAATGCAAGTAAACTAAAGTAAATGTTTTTGCAAGATTTGTTTTGTGAAACAATTTTCTATTGTTTTGATTTTTGTGAAACAATTTTCTATTGTTTTGATGTTTGTGAAACAATTTTCTATTGTTTTAGTGTTTTTCTAACAATTTTTGAATTTTTTATGTTTTGTGAAACAATTTTCTATTGTTTTTGTGTTTTTATAACAGTTTTCCTGAGCTATGCTAAAGGGTAACTAAGAAAAGCATGGATGCCCCCAAAGATTAGACGGGGAACATACATAAGGGCGGATGTCACATGATCATAAACAGAAGGTGAAGTTGCAAAAGTGCCCCAAAGATGAGATGGGAATAGACAAAGACCATGCCCTTCACAAATGAATAAAAGGAGACAAAGCTAGATCAAGGCTTGAAAATATTGGGCTCATAGGGAATCTTGGAGGTAGATGAATTAGCTCTAGGTAAATAGAAAAACCCTTCAGATACAAGATGCTTGTGAACAATGAATCCTCCCAAGGTGCCGAAAACCATTTTTCACCCAAGGACTTATCCAAAGTGCCACAATTGCGTGGTTTTCACTTATGGATGACCTGTTTTCTCTTTTTCTTTTTCTCTTTTTTTTTTTTTTTGTATTTTGATTATTTTACCATGTTTTTATTTTGCTTTTTCTTATTTTTGCACCATGCTTAAGCATAAAACCGCTTAAGGTGCATGGAATTCATGGGCTCACGGAGCTCATCACCATTGGGGTGAGCAAGTTTGTATGCTCTTGTGTCATACTTGGCCACTATAACATAAGGTCCTAACCAATGTGGTTTGAACTTTCCTTTCTTTTCTCGTTTTTCCCTTGTGTTGAATTGATTCTCCTTCATGACCAAATCACCAACCTCAAACTAACGAGGTATGATTCTTTTGTTGTAATTTCTGGAGACTCTATTCTGATACACTTTGAGGTGATTTAAGGTGCGAATGTGCTTCTCGTCCGGAGCTCTAACTCTGCCTAGTCTAGCCACTCAATAATCTTCATCTTTATCCAGATAATCCCTAAGAGAGATTCTTAGGGAAGGAAGCTCAATTTCTAATGGGATGATAGATTCCATTCCAAATACCAGAATATGGCGTCACACCCGTAGGAGTGTGAATAGAGGTCCTGTAAGCCCAAAGAGCTGGGTGGATTTGCAAATGCCAATTATGACCTGTCTTACTTACCATCTTCTCCATTATTCGCACCAAAGTCTTATTAGTGGCCTCGGCCTGTCCATTACCTTGGGGATAATATGGTGTAGACCATTTTAACCTAATTTGGAACCAATGACAGAGATCCTTTACCATTTTATTCTTGAATGACTTTCCATTATCAATAATAATGGCTATAGGAATGCCATACCGAAAATGATATGATTCATGATGAATTTAGAAATCTGAGCTCCTATTACATAGGTTAAAGGGACAACTTCCACCCACTTGGTAAAGTATTTAGTAGCCGTGATGATGTGGGTATGGCCATCAGATGAAGTAGGGGTAAGCTTCCCTATTAAATCAAGTCCCCATTTAGAAAATGGCCATGGGGTGGTGATGGGTTGCAATGGCTATGATGGAGCATGGATGAAATTTCCATACTTCTGACAAAGTACACACTTCCTTACATAGTTGCAACAGTTAGTTTCCATGGTAGGCCAATAGTAGCCTACTCTCAACATTTTTTGGCTAGAACCATTCCATTAGTATGTGCTCTACACACCCCTTCATGCACCTCTTTAATCGATTAGACTAACTCTGAATCATATCGAGACAACGTAGTGTAAGATTCCCATCATAGCCACGACGATAAAGCGTACCTCCTAAAAGGGTATAACGGGCTATTTGGTGAATTAGGATTTGTTTCTCGAATGGGAGATGTTGAGAGGGAATGTGTTGTCTTTGAGATAGGTAAATATGGGCTCATACCATGGGGAATTGGGACCAACAACATCACAAGCCAGACAGATTCTGGCATGTCATATGTAGGCTGGCATAGATTTTCCACAAAGAATGGCATGTCATTATTTTCCAGTGGAATGTGGAGCATAGAACCCACTATTGCCATAACACCTATAGATATGTTTTACACCCTTGGGATCTGTTCAAATGTGATGCACACAAAATACTCTTTCAGAGTTTCTACTAGCTTCTTGTAAGGTATGAGTTTCTCATCCTTAACCTTGTATTCATCATTAACTTGCTTGATAATTAACTGAGAATCACCCACAACCTTAACATGGTGAATGTTCCATTTGATGGAAAGATTCATCCTGCGATAAGTGCCTCATACTGCATGATATTGTTCGTGTAAGGAAAACCAAGACGAAAAGCCTGAGGTATGGGGTCACTAGAAGGAGTAATGAGGACCACACCTGCCCTTAAACCATGAAAAGTAAAAGACCCATCAAAGTGTATCTGCCACATGATAGATTCTTCAATGTATAGCAATGAGGCATCGGCAGATCCAGATTCAAAGGTTTAGTGCCTTGCAAAGGTGCTTCTGCTAATTGATCAATGAGTACCTATCCTTTAACCAAATTTTGATGCACAAACTCAATGTCAAATTCACTTAGTAGAATGATCCAATTAGCCATTCTACTGGTGAGGGTGGGTTTAGACATCAAGTATTTAAGCGGGTCAACTTTGGATATAAGCTTGGTTTTGGTGTTCAATAGATAATGATGAAGTTTTTGAAAGGTAAAAACTACAACCAAACAAGCCTTTTCAATTTGGGGATAGTTGAGCTCATAAGCAATGAGAGTGCGACTGAGGTAGTACACCACTTTTTCTTTGTGACTAAGGTCATATTGGGCGAGCAGTGCACCAATAGAAAATTGAGTACAAGAGATATAAAGCAAGAGTAGTTCACCATAGCATGGAGGCATGAGGATAGGTAGATTGGCCAAGTATTTCTTAAGCAAGGAAAAGGCATGTTGTTGCTCTAGTCCCCAGATGAAGGTGACATCCTTTTTAAGTAGGTGGGTGAACGAATGACACTTATCAACAAGTTGGGAGATGAAGCGGTGAATAGCCTATATTTTTTCCTGCAAGATGCGTAATTACTTAATGTTCTTAGGAGGAAGCATCTCAGTAATAGCGGAAACTTTAGCAGGGTCTACCTTAATTCCCCTTCTTGATACAATGAAACCCAACAATTTTCCTGATAGCACGTCAAACACACATTTCTTTGGGTTCATCCGGACCTTGTACTCTCGTAGGCACTCAAAGATACACCACAAAATAGCATGGTGATCCTCCCTTGCCTTATATTTTCCAAGGATGGTCCTCCATTATCATTTCCCCTCGCATGTATCTTTTCCAGGGGCGTCATTTTTAACCCTTATCATCAATCACGAACATGTGGATCTCTTCAACTTGATAACAAAACATTTGTACAACTGTCTTGACCATTGTTGGGTTGGATATGTGCATTTGTACTTGTTTTCCCTGTTAAATGAGCTTGTTTCCTTCTCATATTGCATTGCATTTTTGTATGTTGCATGGAGTTGGTATTTTCAGCAATGGACAATTGTTCATAGTATGGCTTTTCATGTCATTCTACTTTTGTTGTATGCTTATATTTTTCATAAGGACCGATGACGTAGATATTTTGGCAATATGATGACACTGAATTTGTTCCAATGCAAAGGCTAGAGGCTAAGTTCTTCTCTCCACTTCTCCATATTTCTTCTACATCACTTTCCTCTCACCCTAATCTTCCATTTCACCTCGAGGCATTCTCGCCTCTACCCATTCTTCTATTTATTTCTCACCTTTTCGATCGTTGATCATCTTCCTTCATCACCCCATCGACACTCGAGGGGGCATCTCTCACTTCTACTAATTTTTCTTCTATCCCTTCAAAATTTTATCCATCTACTATCTTTGAAGTGGTGTCACTTACACCACCCCAAAGAGGGGAAAATGTAGACACCTATAATTATGCCCGAGCAATTTAAATACTTAAATTGTGCTAATTATCTCCTTTCTCACAAATTGGTGACATATCATCAAAAGAGCTCATCTTCTCTCTTATCGTCATTAATTAATTACACTACGCTAATTAATTAAGTCACCTATCCAACAAATACCCTAATTAATGACCTTCCGTTAATTAATCTCCCCTTCTATCTAGACTAATTAATTATTATTAATTAATTAGCTTCCCCTTTCATTTAACCAATAAATCAATATTTAATTGATTTAATCCCCTTCTATAGTCTAAATCATGCTAATATTCCTCTAAAAAGCTTCTATAAGCTTGCACATCTATTAATTAATCATCTTGATTAATTAATAAGCCCCCTTTATCCACATGAGTCACTAAAGGACAAGATAAACCCTCCTAAAGTTAACTCAACCCTATCTAAACCCCCCTTATCCATAACTAACTCAACATCTCTATTATCCCACATACAAAGGGATGTAGTGATTCCTTTATCCATTGGGCTATATAAATATCCCTCCTCCTACCTTTACACTTACACCTAAATTCCTTGAGAAGACAAAAGCAAAGCACATAGAAAATAGACTATAAGATTTTCTTTGTTATTCTTGAGAAATTCACCATTTGAAGAGCTAAGCCTCCTTTCTTGCATTTTCTAGCCAAGTGCTTGGGTCATATGGGAATAATCAAAGGGTCTTGTAGCCAAGCTTTGATGAGCTCCCATTCCTAGGTTCTTGAAGATCAAAACAATCAATTTGATTGCCATGGAGTCTACATAGGTCCATTTTATTTTGTTGGTAATCTAGAGAAGTAGAGGTTTTGAATACTTTAGCATGTTAATTTGATCTTAGTTCAAATTTAATGCATTATGCTTAGTATTGATCTTGTTTAGCTCTCATCTTGATGGTGCCTAGATTTTGACTTAGCTTTGTTATAGAACTATTTAGGTGTTAGTTCTTATTCATCTAACTTAGCTTAAGCAAAAATACATGCACACAATGGTATATGTATACTTTTAAAGAAATACATTTTTTTTTTTTTTGTGTGGTGATTCTCAACCCTAAATTATATTTTGTTGTATTTCCTTCCCTCTCCTTTCTTGTTGTATTTTGTGCATGATTTTCTCACTTGTAGGTTCATCTTGTTGTGTTTCATGGAGAATAGATGGTAAATGAAGTCTTGGGTTTGTGTCACCTCTATTTTACCTCTCCCTTATCCATTTCCTTCTCCATTTTCCCTCATTAGAGTTTCTTCACCATTTTATTTGTGCTATCACCTCTCTTTTAGCTTAGGATTTCCATTTTTATACATTTTCCTCTCTTTTGGTCCCTTAGATTATTATAATAGGATTAGATAATTGTGTTTCCTCCTTTAGGAGTATTTTAGCATTAGGATTTCATAGAGGAACCAAAATTCTTGGAAGTTTGTCTCAAGTAGTAAGTCCCACAACTTGAGAGACAATCCCATGTTACCCAAAAATATTGATTTCTCATCCATTCATTCATGAAAAATAAGATAGTCCTACTTTTTGAAGATAACAGTTCCTTGGGAACCCGGTAGAGCTTACACTGTAAGCCAAAACATGAAATTTTTTTCTCCATTCACATTTATTCACATTGGTGTTGGTTTTGGTCTGCTAGGAAGTTTGCATGGAGGTTTTGAATGAGACATTTATAGAATTCTTATTTTTGTCAATGCATTAAAAACTCAAGCTATATTTAATGGAAAATTTGTATTTATTATCGTTGTTTGGAAATTATTGGGACTTTTTTTATGGGCATTCAAATTTTCATAGCGAGGGAATTTTTTAAAGGAAAGCATATGTGAATAAGGCATTTTTTTCTCTCATGTACCTGATGTTTTTATTATGATCAATTCTGATTTTAGATCTAGAATTCCTTCTTCATTTTTATTATGAGATTTACAATAAAAATAAGAAGCAAAATTATGAACTAAAATCAGTTTCCTTGGTTTGTTTTTGGTTAGAAAATATATGCATGCATATTGGTTTTAAGAAATAGCTTGACGAATCTTGTTTACCGTTGATTTGTTTGGAAAATTGATACTATAGTATTTGATGGTAAATTGTATTCTTATTCAAAATATTTTTTTATTTTTAAAATTTGGACGCTTCCTTATTTTGACTCGGGTCTAAGTTATAATGGAAATATATGATATTTTTCTAAATGGGTTCTATTGGATTGAAAGGATAGGGGTTAAGCTCATAATTTTTTTTGAATTATCTTTATATAGCTATTGGTTATTATTAAATATATATATGCAATCACTATCAACCTAATTTTTTTTTTTGGTCTGAAAATATGGTGATTATGAACGTTAATCATCAACCCATTATGAGATTAGTTGTTTTAATTCTATTTTCAACTCATTTTGATCTCACCATTATTAGTTTAATAATAGTTTAGAGTCTTACAAGATCTCTATAAGAAGATGTATAATTTTTGTGAAATGACATATGGTTCCTTCTCTGGTATTTAATTGATAACTTCATTTTCTTAAGAGAGTAACAAGGATTTGACATTTGCGCAAAGTTTTTAGTGTGAATTATTGAATGAGAATTTTAGCTCATTTGAAGTATGTTGTTACCTTCTTTTGGAATAGATGTTTTATTGGGATTTGGTTGAAGAGATATTGTGTTGCAAGAACTCTTCATTTAGTTATTGATTGGGCATGAGTATTTAGTTCATTGCTAGTTTGAATTAAATGTTTGTTAGATAGAACCATTGTAGACATAGATATCATGAGGTTCATATCTAGAGGTGTGTCATGTTCAAATCAATAGTTAACCTTTAAGTTAACAATTATTATCTCTTTGAAATCGTGAATCGCTTTTTGAATTCTTGCTAAAATAATTGATATTTGGAAAAATATTAGAATTATATGATTTACTTGTAAGGCTTGATGTTTTTCTATCTCTTTTGTATTATTTACAGGAATGGTAAATATTTTGTAGGAATTTTAAAAGTGTACACTTTTTTAATAATTATTGTTAAGTTAGATGATTCATTATGTAGTCAAATACAAGAATGTGTAATAAGTTATGTTAATTTATGTAAATATAACTAAGATGAATTGATAAAGGTTTCATTGGGATGTTATTCTTTGTGGAATAATCTTATGGAATTGAAGGACACTGTTACAAATTCTATTCTACAACATTGTCATAGTTGATTGTCATAGTATCTTACTTAAACTTACAAAAAAGTTATGTTTATTAGTTGCATTAATGATCCATTTGAAAACATAACCTATGTTAGGAATTATCATTTATTTTGATTAATGATATATATACTTCATTAATGAACTATGATGTTTACTAGTTATTGTTTGAGTTAACTTTAACCTATTCTATTATTTTATTTAAATACAACAAGAATATGAGTTAGATAACTCATGTGAGTTCTTTAAAGTGACCCATATATACATTTTCTCTTTCATACAATGTGAAGGAAGGAATGACAGTCATGAAGTGACTCGATTGTATTTTTATGCATGATTAGATCAAGTATTATTTGTTTAAAAACCAATAAGGATTTTTGTATTTATTTGTTAAATGTGAATGAAATATCTTGGAAAGTTATTTAATGATCATTTTTCTAATGCAATATCATGATTAAATGCACTTCATTATTTCTAAAAAATAAAGGATTTTCATTAATAATATTTAATTATATAATTTGATGTTTTGTATCATATTTTGTTCGATGTGAAAGTTTTTATATGTTGTTTAACAACATAATATAAATGAATTTGATTGAAAAAATGATATGCAATTATAACTCAATTTATTAACACATTTTGAATGAACAAAGATGTGAATGAAGATCCTAGAATGATAAGTACAACTACATAACAAAAATAATGTAAATTTATCTTATTAAATAAATTAGATTAATTATATTAATTAACGATAATATGATATTAAGGATTTTTCTTAAAAAGTAATAAATGGATCAGTTCTATACGAGACATGGTTAAGTAAACCTATTTTTAATGATAGAGATTATGTTATGCTCATTCGCTAAGAGGTACTAATGAAATATAGTAACTTATTGTGTTACTATACTAATTTATCGAGAAATGGATATTGTGTAGTGATACATAATAACCTATCATAAATATGAACTTAATTCCTTATCTCTTATGCTTAAATAAAATCGTTAACTAAGTGTAGGTATATGTCCCATCCTAAATTTTTAATTGAATCCTACTCATGCTAGCTTGGGATGGATAAAATAAGGATAGCAAGAATGTAATGATGAAAATAATTTTGTAGTCACTATATTTCCCATAGGGATCCTAATATGGGATTGATAGGATCCTTTCGATTAGAAGGATGAGTCATGGTTTCTAATTCTTCAAAACTGAAACTTAATTTCTTAAACAATGAAATGAGATCTAGATAACTATGTAAATATGGTTGTGTGGTGATAGAGACAGTTTTTTGACTTGTGTGTGGTCATGAAACTAATCTTGTATTTTAACGCTTGAATATTTTGGCTAAAGTAGTGTAACTAGATGATTTTACTATTTATTCACCATTCCCCTAACTTGTGTCAGATATCGAGATGGAATGTAACTTGTATGTTTTCCAAGTTGACACTTAGGAGTTGCACATAGTTCTCATTACTTGAAAAATGTTTGAACAAATATATAGAAGCTATACACACTCGCTTAGAGTGAATTAAAGGGGATTGGGAAGATCTAATTGACCCTTATAGTTGCACATGGTTATCATTTATTATCGATGGATTGTAAACATTAAATTATGTTGGATTTATTTGTTGCAAGTTAAAAATAATTGAAGGCATTAATTGTAATTAAGGGGTTTGTTTAAAATATTCCCTTAATTTGGATGAATAATAACATGGGTGTTACATTTTGGTATCATAGTTAAAGGTTTATCAGCTCTTGGAATTAATGGGTTCATAATGCTAATAGAACATCTTATCCTTGTTTAACATAATACAATGGTTAGACAAGATAAAATAATGTGGATGGAGGAAAAACAACCCGAAAACTAGTTGAAATTATAGCAGTGTTCGGGACACCTAAAATTAGATAGTTGCCTTGAGAAGCAAATGATGGGTGAGGAAGAAGAGGATGAATTTTTGAGTTTGAAAATCTTGTTCGAAAGGAAGTAGAATCACCTTAAGCATAATATTGGAAATCGGTAAGAAAAAAATTACTCACTTGGAAAATGAAATTTTAAGGGATTTTAAATGAATCATTCCACCCAATTTTGATGGAACAACCTTGGGAGATGGAGCTGAGAATTGGCTAAGTGAAATGGAAAAGTATTTCAAGATAAGAGAATTTTCAGAAGAAACTAAAGAAATTTGGGGTTATTTCCATCTCTCCAATGAATCATCTTCATGGTGGGACAACTGTAAGATGGAGTTGGGAGTTTATAGTACCAAAATCACTTGGAAACAATTTAAATGTTCCTATTTCCAACTTTGGTTTCCTCGGTTATAGTTTGACAAAAATTGTTGAATCTTCAAAACCTAACTCAAGGTAAACTGAGTGTGGTAGAATATTGGGAACATTTCACAAAGTTACTAAAATATGTACCACAGTATCAAAAAGATGAAAAATTTAGAATTCATAATTTTATCATGGGGTTGAACCCAAATATAGGAGGAGAAGTAGATGTGAATGGATCATCTACTACGGAAGAAATAATAAAAAATCCATTAGATAAGAACAAAAGATGCAAGAAATTTCTAATTGTAGAGAAGAAAAACATAATAATAGTGTCATCTCACCTATACCTTTAGATCCTAGAAAAATAAGACAGAAAAATGAGGGTAGCAAACTCGAGAACTCACAAAAATAATAATCTGCGCTAAACCAACTACAAATGCAAGGAGAATTGGGTAGAATAGTGGTGCAACAAAGGAAAATAAAGGGCCTTTTGATAGGTATTTCAAATGCAGTGGTGACCAATATGATAATAACTATCCCGAAAGGAATTAGGGAAACAATCATCGTAAAGGATTCATGTTGTAGTGTCTAACCACCATGATGAGAAACAAGGTAATTCTATTGAAGTATCGGTAAGTTACATGGATGTCTTATTACTATTTTGTTTGACACCAATTTTGTAGACATTAGGACACTCGAAGAGGGGGTAAATTAGTTTCTGTTCAATTTTTACTTTATAAATCAATTCACTTAATTTATATCATCAATACCAAAAGAACATTCACAAGCAGCTAAAAGGAGAAACAACACACGAGACAAGGTTTAATTCGGAAACCCAAACTAGAAAAAAACCCACCTAAACAAATAACTATTCTTAGGAAAAGAATGTCCTATTTTTGTTATCTTGATTTCATGGTTGACCATCAACTCAACTTGGAGCTTCAACTCTCCCTTTAATTCAGCTACAACTTATCTTTAATGAGCTTCAACTCACATGGAAGCTACAAATACGCAATTGCTAAGCTATAACTTAGAATTTTCTTGAGTCTTGGTCACACTTTGTTTGTTGTCTCTCACAACTGATGATGACCTCTATTTTTTCACAATTCCTTTGTTTTCTATCTTCTCTTCTTGTTCCCTAGCTAGCATTCAATCTTTGGCATACTAGGTTCATCACACACACAAATTTCATCCATTTTATTTACTCTAAATCACATAGACAATATTATACCTTTTGTTTATGCTCATGTATCATACCTTATTCATTAACTAAACATACTCATAGGATATGTTGTTATCAATTTATTACTCATATGCTCTTTGATTTTCTAATATCAAGTCTTTATATAGTCTTCTCCATGAGAATAACTCTACCTTACTTACACTCTATTTAATTTTCATATTCACATAACTCCATCAAGAAAATTTTTATACTCATCAACACATTCTTTAAACCTATTACAGCTTCAACATAGCTCTTTCATAGCACGCGGCTCAACAACACAACTAGTTACTAAAGAGTTGATTTTTAAAGAAGACTAGAACACCTAGATCTAACTTTTCAACTTCAATATCAAGGAATTTTCACCTAGATCCTCTTATCCATATGTAGAAAGGAGTATAGAAAACCATATAATGGAAATATATCACCTGATGGAAACTATTGGTATCATATAATTTGACTATTTATAAGTGAAATCTTGTTGCATGTACACCCTTCTCGCTAATCTAAATTATAAAAATATTTCAATACAAAATGACCTTGCATAAAATATTTACATGATTATATAAGTTACATATAAATTCACCATTCATTAATCTCTTTCCATTCCATGAACCTCAACATTTATGCTTCACTTCTTCAGAGAATTCACATAGCCACTCAAAATGCAAACATTTAAATATACAATCTTTGAGCTTGAGGATAAGAGTATTGAGAGACCAATTAGGTTCATGAACACATAATACAAATTTTTTACATTATAACGGTTAAGAAGGTAGAAAATTAGTTAATTCAAGCTTTGCTCATAGAGTAACATGCTCTGTAAGAGTTATCTCAAGCCCTTTAAGCATTTCATGTTATCAAATTGTTTTTTTAGATCTCGGGTATGAGAAAGAGTCTTCAAATACTGTGAAGAACCTTCAACAAACACATAGTTGCAAGAAAACTTATAAAGTCCTTGCTTTCACAGTCCTCATCATTTTGACATTGCATATCATCACTAAAAGGGATCATTGGAATAATCATCCTTTTAGAATAATTTAAGATCTCTCGAATATGGAACTGATGTTGTACAACTTCTCCAAGAGAGTAACAAAATTGAATTTATTATTTCATTCTCATCTTTAACAAATTTCTATTCCATTTATTAGTTAGGGTTTCACCATCCAAACCGTAGGACACCATTTTAAAGATTCAAATGTCTCGGATCTTATTTTTTCAATCACAAAATTGGGTGATCACACTAAGGAGGAAACACACTTCATAGTCTAGGCCTTCACTAACATGTAACAAGGGGAAAATATCACAAATTACAGTCACTTCTTCATTATTCCATAAGAATCACAAAACCATGCACTCTTCCATCAACATTAATGAAATTATATGATGGAAACATAGTTTACATACTTTAAATTGAATTCAATCACTATCATTAGTCCTTCACATGACACACTTATCCTTTCTCCATTATTTCACAAGCAAACATTGTGGATGATATTTTCACACACGCACAATCAAAGAACCGATCGAGTAATTATTAGATCAAGAGAAACTTAGAATCTTTTTATTTATCAGCACCATAAGAGGATTTAACAGGTCATTATTCATTTTTATAATTTCAAATATGAGGAAAAGGCACAAAGATGACCTTCTAGCACCTTTTAGGCTTTCATAATCAATTTTACAAAACCGTCCTTTTGTGATGGGTAATAGTATGACTGAAATTATACCAAAAATAAAAGAGAGTTCTTGAACATATTAATAACACGAAGTAATCATGAATTGAAATATTTTACACCCGATAATTCACTTTGAATTCTTAAAACTAGACTGAAATATACAAAACTTGAAAGAACATAGAAATTCCATACATTACAATCATGCTTGGATAAAACACATATTACCATTTTGTTTTGGAGAGAATGTTTTAGAATTTTGAGGATTTTTTCAACTTGCACAAGTCATTTAGATCCATAATGAGCTCATTTTGTGTCTACCTCTTAAAGATGAAGACCTCATCATTCACTTCCAGTATTCAAGTTCAATTTGATGGCATTTTTAAATTTTCTTCCAAGAGCTGAAATAAATTGTTGTCATGAAAATGTGCAGCAAGGAAATTGTCAATTTCTAGGCATGACAACTATAGCCATGTGTAAAAATTAAAAGTTTTACCCTTCTAAGATACTTCGAGTCTATCCAATTAGTCCAAGTGACCTCCCAATTGATGTTAACTCATTTCCCTAGGTCATTTAAAAATTCAATTCAAAATCCCTAGGTGATTTTAGGAGTTCATTGAAAATACAAGCTTCGGGAAGCTATGGGAAGGGTTATCACTAGCCTTCCTAGGACTAGAGCAACCCCATGGAGAAGAAAATAGAATAAAACCAAACATGGAGGTGAATCAAAGGCCTAGGAACATCATGGAAGTGATTTAGGATGGTTCGGAAGGATTCAAAGAAGTTGAGATAGTTTAACCAAAAATAGGGTTCTTAGGCCTAATCGGCCGCACGTGGTCAAAAAAAAGCAACTAAATTTTAGGAAGTGATTCTGGGAGCTCTGGATGGAGTTAGGAACCAAAAAATACATCATCGAAAGGTAATTAAAATCCCTACAAGATGATCAAATCAAGCTTTCCACAACACCTAGGTACAATAGGTCTCTAATAATTTTTTTCATATCCTAGGCAAAGACATAGAGCCGAAAAAGCTACTAAGCTTTGGAAAGTGATTACAGGAGCTCTAGAAAGAGTTAGGAGATAAACAAATACATCTTCGTAAAAGGTAATTCAGATCTTTGAAATATGGTGAAATTATTTTCTTCACAACAATTTGGCATAATAGGTCTACAGGTAAGCTTTCTCATGCATAAGTAAGGAATAAGATCAAACATTTAATTTTTAGGGATGAAATGGAGGAATCAAGATCTGATACCACCAAAATTGGATTCATAAGGTATTTTAAAGTCAATTTAATATAAAATTTCACCAAAAAATTCCATCGGGAACTCAAGTTATTGCCATCGCAAGTTTGCTCTCAAGACCTCATACTTAGCCATATTTTGAAGTGGACATGTGTCACTCTAGAACTCAGCGTAATTTGGTGTCCCTTTTTTCCTCAAGAAAGGGTAAATGAGGGACAAGAAATGTTTCCCAGCACCTAGAAGAACCCTAATCACACATAGGACCTCTAGGATTGCCGAGTTCAGCCCCCAAGTGCTTGCAAGGCACTCAAACCCTCAACCGTCGGATCAGACAAGTGTCAAGCCGAGGCACGCTATGAAAATTGATGTCCCTCATATTCCTTTTTCTTGAGGGAGATTAGGGTTAAGAAAATGTTCCCAGCCCCAAATAATACTCCTATAACCCATGTGGCCCCTTCAAGATCAATTTTCTAGTCCCCAGGTGCTTGCAAGGCATTCATTCTCAATAGTCGATCTTGCGCCACATGTCATCTTCTAGTGTTCCATAAAATTTTATGTCCCTCATGTTAAAATTTTTGGGGACATCAAGGCCAATTAAATATTCCTATCCCCTCCAAGAAGCCTCATGGTTCCTCATGTGACTAGCTTCTAGCCCCGTAGTGCTTTAAAGTTCCTTTTTGCTCAAATCCCATAACGTTGAATCTCTCACACGCGTAAATTGATGTAAATTGATTTCCCTATCATACCTTAATTATTAAGGGAATGAGGTTCATGAAAATTTACCCACTCCTTCTGTAATTTTTAAAATTTCTTCCTGCTTCCCGCTTCTAACTTTTAACTTCTTACTCTCCCGTGCACAACTTCACTCTACAACTTTCTTTGTAACTCCTCGCCACTCCTCCACCATTTTTGAAATTCAAACCAGAACCACCACAGAAAATAAATCCTTCACTCCATGATAATACATAGGTCCCAGGAGAAATATTGATCAAACAAAGAAGAAGAAATGAAGAATGAAGAAGAAGAACAATGAAAATCTCCATTGCCATGAAACAGAGATTCAAAGAAATCTTGCAAACCAGCAAATGAAACAACAAATAATTATTTTTTGTTCATTTATATCTCAAAACCATAAAACCACACCTTCAAACCCTCCTCACACAACAGAGAACACTCATAATGAAGAAATCCTTTTACGGCCCAATGGAGAAAACAACTTGATTTCCCGTCAAACCGTAACTCGAATCGAAGCGAGATTTCACTGAAAGCACAAGAAGTGAAAACCCATATAAAAAAATGATTTCCATCATGAATAGAGGAGAAAACCATACCTGAAATTTGTGAGGTCCATTAATGGTGACATGTCTAGAAGTGTCGCAAGGTCAAAAATTTAAAACTTTAAAAGCTCCCAAACTATTAAGCGGGTAAGTCCAAGATTTCATAGGGGCGATCTTGGATAAAAACCTATATTGAAAAAAAAATTCATGGCGATCTGACCATCAGAGGTTAAATTTCAAAAATAGTAGGTCTTCTACATGGAGGACTTTCATTTCGGAAAGTTGTCAATTAAAGAAACTGCGAAAGAGGCATTAAACACAGAATATGTATTGCAAGGAGAGATCGTTGAAATGGTTGTCTTGGTCCAAAATTAACACTTACTAAAAATAGTAAGTGGTCCCATGAGCACCTGCCAAAAATAGAAAATTGATCCAGAAGGTGAGAGGAACACAGGGAGAAAGGGAAATCTGAGTTGCAACATCCAATTGAGGTTTGAGGCAGCTGATTTTTCATACTTACTAAAAATAGTAAGTTATTGTTTCATGCTAAGGAACCATGAAGTAAAAATGGAAAGGGTAGAATCCAAGTGTAACCTTTCACTTCTGAGTAGGAGATAGAAAATAGTGTAGTCTCTATCATCAAACTATGCAGGAGTAGGTGACAATGAGGATCTCAACAGTGTCTTTCAACACTCATTTCATGCTTCAATTAGTATACGGGAGGTGGAATTTGTAGTCAAAATCATCAGATCACTCAAAGGGAGTTAGGGAAATATTTGTTCCAAGGCTTCAGTCCTTTTAGAATGGATCTTCATGAGTGGTGCTCATGGTCACCAAATGAGTCATTTGATAGTGTCTTTAAACACTTAGTTCATGATGTTCACACATCATCCAAAGGAAGTTTCTTAGTGTGCGCAAGATTTCGAGAGATTCAAATATCATCACATTGGAGCATTTCATTGAGTCATTTGGAAGGATCATGGGCTTTATTAGAGGTGGAATTTGTCATCATCAACATCATTCTTCCTTCTTCTTCTTTCTTCTCTCTCTCCCTCTCTCTCTTCTCTCCCCCCAAATTTCTCTCTCCTCAATATTCTAATCTTGCATTGGGGTTGCAATTTTTCATATGTCTTAATGTTTCTAATGTAATAAGTCACCTTTATGTTATAAAAAGGGACTTAATGTTTTCCTAGGAAGGTGAAGAGTCTTAAGTCATGTCAAGACATACGAAGAGTCATTGGGGAGTATGTGAAGAGTCATTTCTCTTCCTATAAATTGTAAATCCATTCCCATTTCAAAGGGTTGGTGATTGATTTTGTAAACTCAAGAGTGCATTGAGAGAACAAAGGAGATAGCCAAATTATTCCTTTCCCTCATTCCCAAATTTCCTCCATTTCTCCACTATGTATAACTTTTGTTTGAGAAATCAATACAAGGAGTTTCTAGCTTTCTTTAGCTAAAGAATTTCTTGATAATCTTTGCTCATTAAATTATATTTGGTCTTATTGCTACTTGCGAGTTTTTCCTCTTAATTTTAGTGCATGTGATGAAAAATCTAACTAGTGTGTAGGAATATTATTTTCTTCCCCGCAACATTAGTTCTCCTACGTTTTTTTTCGCTTCCCTTTCCCACTCTTCATACAAATTCTTCTTTAGCAAGAGATTTATATCTTTGCCACAAGGTGAATGGAGTGACCTTGTTGGATCCCTAGCCATAAGGCCACCCAGATAAAACTCACTTTCACTCGTGCATGCATATACGACAACTGCACTAGTTAAGTACTAGGACTTAGATTCCCAAAGCCTAAGCAAGAAACCCACATATTTGTCCCCAAAAATTTTCTCGCCAATAGTTTTTGGTGCCCACCGTGGGGCGAAATTAGTAGCATTTTACCTAAAATACGACTATAAGGTCCAAAAATTAAAAAAATCAAATATTGAAAAATAAAAAAATTAGAGTTGATGAAATGCCATTGCTGAAAAGAAAATTGTTGATTCCTACACGTGACCTTTCACATTCCACAGTGTCCTTTTGTATTCCCACTATAAGAATTTCCAAAATCTAGCTAAAAGGAGATACACCAAGTTGAATAGATCAAGAGGAATTTTGACCCCACTTTTGAGGCTTTGCAAAATCAGTAAGGATGAGTTAGAGACAATCCCTACTATTTTTCTCAAGCCTCATCCCCATCTAGGTCTTCAAGAAGCTCACCTGGAAATCCTATCCAAACTCTCATTGATACTCCCCCTTCAAATTCTCCCATTTTTCAACCACCATTGAACATTGAGTTCCTAGAGGAAGAAGAATTTGAAGAAGAATTCATAGAAGCAAGAGATGAAGAAGAAGTAGAAATGACAATGGAAGATGAAGCAAAAAGACCCCAACCCATTGTTCCATGAAGAAGAAATATAGGCCCGCTTTCTCTTTAACCTCTCTTCACAATCTACCAATAGGTTCTCGTAAGAAATTTCCAAAGTTTAAAGGCGATGACACACAGATTCCTGAAGAACGATGGCTACTTTCATGACATCATACGGAATCCTTGGTGTTGAACACAAAGATGTTGTGAGACTTGTAGACACCCATAATTTAGCTCGAGAAATTTAAATACTTAAATTGCATTAATTATATTCTTTCCCACAAATTTACGGCATATCATCAATATCACACATTTTCTCTATTATCATTGTTAATTAATTACACTATGTTAGTTAATTAACTCTTATATCCAACAAAGACACCAAATAACGACCTTCATTAATATCTAGATTAAATAATTATTCTTAATTAATTAATTAATTATCTTTTATTTAATCAATAAATCATCAATTCTTTGATTACAATCCCCTCATAACATAAATCATACTAACTATTCCTCTAAAAATCTTCCATAAGCTTGCACACCTATTAATTAATCACTTTGGTTAATTAATGCACCCCCTCAATCTCCATGAGCCACTAGAGGACAAACTAAACTCTCCTAAAGTAATCTCAACCACTTCTAAACCATGCTTATCCATAACTAACTTAGCTTTGTTATTACCCCACATACAATAGGATGCAAAGCTTCTTCAAAACATTGGGTTATAAAAGGAACCCTCCTCTAACCTTTCTACTTACACCTAAATGAGCATAGAGCCTAAGCTATAGCCATTTTATCATCTTAGAGCATTCTTCATTGGAGGAGCTAGCTATTTTCATTTCTTGCATTCATTCTTCCAAGTTTGAAGTCATATGGAGATATGTCAAATGGTCTTGTAGCCATGGATTGACAAGACTCCATTCTTGAAACCTTGGGATTCAAGCATACAATCAAACCCTTTGATTGCTAAGGATCTAAATAGGTTCATTTCATTAGCATTCAATTAGAGATAGAGGTTAATATGTTTAGCATGCTAGTTTGAATCTTCATTTCATGTTCTAATGCAAATATGTTAATAGATTAGCTTTGCTTAAGCTCTAAGCATGATGGTATATTGATCTAGTTAGCATTGTATTGAAGATATTAGGTGTTAGATTTGATTTAATTTGATTTTTTAACTAATTCATGTACACATTTGGTATACCTGGTGGGACTTACTCCATTTTCCTTTGCACTTAATTTCAAGTTTTTGTAGTTAAGTTTCAATTTTGGTTACTAACCCTCTTTTTGCATATATTGACATAATTTTTTTCTATTAATTTGTTTTGTTGAGTTTACAAATATTGAGTATTCCTTGTAGGTATAAAGGAGGTGAAGTGCTTTGTCAAAATTGGATCTTGATAATAAAATTTCAATATTTCTCCATGTTTAGAGCTTCATTTTTCAACATTCTACATGGTAGTTTTGTCAATTTCTTGAAAATATTAAATTATTGAGAATGTAAGTTTTTGTTTGATAGTGTCGAGTCTTCTATTTACATATTAATGTGGTGGGTTTCTATAAAAATGAATCTTGGTGAGAAAATTTCAATATTTCTCCATGTTTTCATTTTCGAACTTACTTTTTCATCATTTTACATCTTAGTTTTGTCAATTTCTTGAAAATGTTAAGTTTTTATCATGAATGTTAATGTTTGATAGTGTTGAGTATTCTATTCATATATTAATGTGATGGGTTGTTATCAAAATTGAATCTTGGTTGGAAAAATTGACCTTTTTGCAGATTAAGGGACCTTTTTTGACATCTTTTTAGTACGTGTTAAGTGCATACCTATTAACATAAGAGCATATGTGTAACCCATCTTTTGGAGGCCATAATGTTTTCTCGCGACTCAAAATGACTCTATTTTTTTGTGTTAGAAAGGTATTGAAGTGAACTATGCAATGAAAAACATATAATTGGGATTTATACCTATACAAATTACAGGGGTTTTCATTTATTGTAAAACTAGTCATTTTCTAACATGTCTAATGTTTTGATGAATGCTATATTTTCATGTTTTACTTGATTTAGACCAAATATTGTGTATTCTCTTCTCTTGCACCTTTTGGTGATCTTGAGAATCAAAAACAACTTTGATATCTATCTTTTTAACATTTGGATTAACTTGGAAATTTGATTATTTATTTTGCTTAAGGGAAAGAACCTTTTACAAACCATTTTTTTGGTCTTTTTATTTGAAGTTTTCATTTCTATCCAGTTGGGATAAAGTTTTTATACTCTTATTTTGCACCTTAGGGTGATCTTGAGAATCAAAAGCAACTTTAGTCTTCATTTTCTAACATTTGGTTGATTGGAAACTTCATCTTTCATTTTTGGCTTAAGGGAATGAACATTTATCAAGATTTTTGTATGGTTCATTAATTACAAAGATTTCCTTTAATTTTTAGTTGGATTATTTATTGTGTATGATATTCTCTTGCATCCTTGGATGATCTTGAGAATAAAAATCAACTCTTAATCCTCTTTCAAATAATGTGATTTTATTGGAGAACTATTAACGCTTGAGTGCAGGACCTAAACATGCTTGTCAAAGAAAGGAGTTCAAAACAAAATTTTCTAACTACACGTGTGTTGCAAGTTTCCAAATAGTGAAAGAATAAACCACATTAATTCTAAAAGATAAAAAAACACACCACATTCAAAACACTTGATTTGCAGGTTCGGATAAGGGTACGCCTGTCCACTTAAAACTAGGACATAACTCCTTTGGCATAATCCTTAAGCTACAACAATGGGGTGGTCCTAGGAACCCCAAAGTAGTCCACATAAGAGGGAACCTTGTGGATGAAATGGGAAGTTTTCCATACACCTAGTTGACTAGTATACATGTGAGATTTAGCATCAAAGTTATCTGTATCGCAACCCCAGTGAGAGAAAAAGATGGGCACATTTATTGACCATTGTGCTTGAAGGGGTAAAGTAAAGTCGGATAATCCTTGGGAAACCTTTGTAAATAGAGATCACACTTAGATAAATTTTTAATCCTAGTTGAGTGAACCACCTAGGAAGCTATCTTTGACTAAGAGCCAAATTTGACCATTTCAATACCAATTTGAGTTGAGAGCCATTATTAATCATGAAATGTGCGAAGCGTTGCTTTTGCTTAGTTTTCACTCATCCTAAGTCGGGGTGAAACTCTGCCAAAGTGACGCCAACATTTTTCACCCCTAATTGATCTACTTCCTTCACTTTATTTTGACACTTTGTTGATCATAAGAAGAGTGACTACCCTTGTGTTGTTAATTGATTACATTCGCCACTTTTGTGTCCATTTACACTCATCCATGTTTGTGGCTGAGTTATTAAACATCTAAAGTGTGTGGATACATTTTCATATCATTGGTAGCCTTTTTGATCTTGATACCCAAGTCAAGATCATCATTGTAGTTAGGCTTGATTCATCACCTTGATTCTCCTTTGAACTATTATTTTGTTTATATTGTGTCACTATAATTTCAGTATTTATGTCTTGTTTCTCGTAAACTTGGCCTAAATATCTATATTGTGACGTTACGCTATACACACTCTAATAATTCCTTGGTATACTCTAGCCCTATTTTGATTTTAATTACTACCTCAATTTTGAAAAGTGTTGAGTGTTACCATTTGTGCGTGTTATATCAATATCATCTTGATATTAATACCTTACTTTTTCACAAATTTTGGTTAACATATCTTGGTGGTATTGTTGTGTCATTCACAATCGTAACTACCACTTTTTGGGATATAGGTCTTGATTGGATTCAAGCTCAATTTTAGTATAATTTTTTTGGGGATCGCATTAACTTCTTGTTATTACTTACGCCTTGTTCATTTATTTGAACTTGACATAAGTGGTGACATTTTGTTAATCATCTTGAAACACCAACTACCATTTGGAAACAGACTTAGGAAGTACATCATTTGATTGATTGGTCTAGAACTAAACATTGTGTGATTGTATCTTTCTTGTCACTTTTGACTTACTCTTTTGAGATAATCACTTTGACACATTTATCCTTTGAAATTCATTGCTCTTGAAACTATTGACATTTTATCAACATTTGTAGATTTTCACATAGGTTTGATCAACACTTTTGAACAAATTCAAAACACCTTAGTGAAAAATCTCACTCATCATGGCCCCTAAAACAAGATTGGGAGCCAAAAGGAAAGCATTTGAAATGAAGCAAGAACAAACATGGGAAACCTCAAACCAACAAGGGTCAAATCCCTTTATTGGTCTATATCTTGGACCTCTATTCTCTGTAGAGAAATAAGTGGAGGAGATGGTAGATCACAGTGGTGATGAGTTAAGGTCACCACACATGGAGTTTGATTTTGACCCTGCCTTATTAGATGAATTCATTTTTAGAAACAAATATCGGGTACTAGTGAGAGTGGTGGAATTAGGAGCTAAAATGCCTACAAGAACATGAGACAATCCCACCTATGAATGAAGCTAATGAGGAAGAACAACCTCTCATTAACATGGAAGACATCCTAACACATGGACATGCTTCCACATCCAATATAGGAAATGATAATATGGTGGGTTATAAAATTCCCTTCATCAAGATACCACGTAGAGTTAGACTAGAACATGAAAACATGGAACAACCTCCACACAACGAAGAGAAAAAAGTTACTATTTAACAAAAATCCAAAACCTTAGTTGATAATTAGCTTTACTAACATCTCATGTACATAAGGAGAAGCCTAAGGTCAAAACTAGTGAACTTCACATGGAAAATCAAGAAGGAGAAAATACGAAATACAATCGCGTATATATTCCCACTTCTCCTACTAAGGAACAATTACTTACACAAGAAATACAATCCATGAAAGCAACTCTTACAAGCCTTCAAGAAAGTAATGTTGGGCATAACAAAAAGTACCAATATGAAGAGCTATGCCCCCATCCATTTGATAAAGCTATGATGCTTCAACCCTTTCCTAAGAAGTTTGACATGCCAAAATTTGACAAGTATAGAGGGAAAGGTGACCCACAAGATCATGTGAAATATTTTTACATGGCATGCCAAGAAGTGGCATATAGTGAAAATTACCTCATATGACTCTTTCCAAAGAGTCTAGGGGGACAAGCCTTAGAATGGTTCACTCACTTACCTCGTGGGTCTATCTTCACATGGCCTGAACTAGCAGAAAGGTTTGTTTGAAATTTCTCATACAACATAGAAAGTAACATAACTATGGTAGACTTGTGTAGTACTAAACAACGTCCTAATGAAACTTTTACAAGTTTCTTACAGAGATGGTGGGGGATAGCTAACCTCTTTCCTTTTGGATTTCCCAAAAAACAACTTGTGAGCATATTTGTGCCTAATCTAAACCCAGACATCAATTTTTGTTTAAAAATGCATTGCTTCCACCTTTTAAGAGTTCATTGAAAATGGCATATAGATAGAAAAGGCCCTCATTACAAAAGGAACAATCAAATCATCATCAAAAGACAATCAAACTACCAAACCGACAGAAAAGCCAAAGATTTTTAATAAAAACAAGAATGTGGTGGGAGACAAAATCATGGATTCCAAACGAGTACAAACGGTCCAAGTTGGTCAACCTTTTAAACTAACCAAAGGACCAATTCAACCACCACCAAAGTGTAGAATGTTAACTCCTCTTAATGAGACTTTGTCTGCCATATTGAAACAATTGGATGTAATTCACATGGTGACTTATCCTACAACGCAAAATTTTGATGAAAATTCTCCTAAACCATCCTAGTATAAGGAGCATGAATATTGTGATTTTCATCATGTAAAGGGACACAAGATAGAAAAATTCCTAAGACTTTGTCACTACATCCAAGATCTCATTGACAATGGAGAAATAGAAGTTGACACACCAGAGAGAAATCAAACGCCAAATGAAAATATGGGGATATTCAAAGAACCATTCCCTAAGCATGGTAAACCAGATGAGAAGAATTCGGATCAGGGAGAGTCATCCCAAATCTACAAATCCACAAACTATCTATATACCAAAAGTGACAACAATCATTATGAATCACTTATTGGATGTGTTCGCTCTTCTGACGAGCATGTAAATACCATTAGGATAAGGGAGAAAGATTGTGTTGTGGTAACAAGGCATGCTCATCTCACGATCTTAGAACCTCCTCTATCTACCCCTCAGGATGGTTAGTATAATATCCTAGAGAAACTTGAGAAGATGTCTGCTAAGATTTCAATCTTAGATCTTCTTAAGATATCAAACGTACACAAATAAATCCTATACAAAACTCTCCAGGGTTAGAAGTGCCAATGGAAGTAGACCCTTCACATTTACAAGATGTGGTGGAAAATATTGCACCAAGTGAACACATCTCATTTAACCACAAGGAAATCCCTAATGAAGATCACGTACATAATATTCCCCTATATATAGAGGTATTTGTTACCGTCAAAAGATAAAACGGGTTCTTGTGGACAACAGGTCGATTGAATATATGCACCTTGAAACTAATCAAATAGTTGGGACACATAGAGGAAGATCTAGAGTCCCATATCATTACCATAACCACTTACGACAATGCGGAGTAGGAATCAGCTGGAACAATCACATTGTCGATGGAAGTAGGACCAACTTGTCACCACACGAAGTTTCACATCTTAGATTTGGAACTTCCTTATAATATGCTTCTTGGTTGCCCATGGATTCATGCCATGCAAGCCATACTGTCAACATTCCATCAATGCATCAAGTTAAAACATGAAGGAAACACTATTACCATTCAAGGAGATCTAGAACCCTTCACTCACTGTAGATCTCTCAACAACTTTGCACGTAGGGGTACATATACATGTCCTTCCACAGATATAGTTGTTCCCCTTCAATCAGAAGCTATGGAATCATGGGTAGATTCAGACTCCCTAAGTTCTTGCACTCGTGAGGCTTCTACATCTACCTCTCCCTTTGATTCATGGGAGATGAAAATTCTGGAATATGGTTATGGAGAATACAATGTGCAACAAGATCTCCTAGTTTTAGACCTATCTTTATCACCAAAAATAAGAGGAAGGCCCAACTATCATTTCAAGTAGCCTAGAGATGAATGAACTATTGGGAAATTCCTACCTGGGGGATTACTTGTAAAAGATAAATTGTTGGACCCACCTATAACTTGGGTCCCCGAAGACACTCAACCTACCTACTACAAAATCCTGAATATGAAAATTCTAGCCGAATGATGTATTATATGGGCTATAAAGGCCTAGGATGTGGAAAATATGAGCAAGGACCAAGGGATCCAGTCCCACTTCCACATTTCAAAATAGAGTGCTATGGTATTGGCATTCAGCCATATGGGGCCCACCCTAATGATCAAGATGCTACCTGTTCTAAGCATGAGGATAGCTCTGATTATTTAGACAGTGACATAGATTCCCACTATAGCCAATATGAGGATCTTTCCTCCATGAACCTATTCATGGATACCGTTGTCCTTACCTTAACCCACACTGAATCTAAAATTGACCTTATACCCTTCCCTTGTTGATTGGGACCAACAACGTCATGTGCCATTAGACCTCTTTGAGAATGATGAGGCCATTGCAAAATTCATGGGCATACAAGATACAATTCCAATTGGAGACCATAAGAAAGGTTCTATATTGAATTACATACATGTGCATATTTCGGAGAGGATGCTTTGAGATTCATGGTTAGAAAAATTTAAGAAAACGTGAGGGAAAAATTTCCAACGAAAATCCTCATTAAAAGCAAAAGTCCAAGTCACACAGTGAAACTCTTTATGACAAGCTAACAAACAAGTAAAAAAATAAACAAAAAAGAAGAGTGATCATGTGAAGGGTGAAAATATCGTAGAGATGCCCTTGGAAGAATATCTAAACCTTCCTCCTGATCCTACATGTATGGAGGATATGTCAAAAATGTTGGTAGAAGAAACCATTGACTGAATCATTATCCAAATAACTCTCCTAGATATTTGGACAACTTGTATACATCTTTCAGCTTGAGCTCTTCATTGCAAGGTTATACATGCTCAAAATCACTTGGTACATTCCCTAGGTTACATTTCCTTGTGCACTTCCCGGTCTCCCCTTTCTATTTTCCATTTTCTCTTTGTTCCACTTTTCCCTTGCACGCATCTTCTGCGCATTCAATTTCTTCATAAGCGAGTTGTTCACCCTCTATGTGCACCTCACACTTGCTTCAATAAGCTAATTCTCTAGCCCTCTCATGTGCCCCACATATTATCTTGTAATAGTTTCACCTTAGCCATGTGTTCTCCGCTCAATGACTTGCCTCATTTCCTCATGCGCATTGCGCATGCCTTCCTTTGTATTCTTCCCGCACCTCATTCTTCTGCGTGCATATCTTTGTGCCCTCCTTTTTGCCTTTACATGCCATGTAATATTCTGACACACTTGAGTGTGCCACATGTAACCAGTCAAAGCATGCAAACATGACGCTAAATCCTTGCAATGAATTAGTGAGTGACACGTGGTAGAGATGACAAACATATGCATAGTTTACCATCCTTTCAGCCAATCCACGCATGCCACATGTCTTGTGTGCCCAAATGGCTCTAACATCTTCTAATAGCCATATATTTTTCTATAGAGCTCCAATCAGCGTGTACAATGTGTCGAAAAGCTTCGACATAGGCTATAGTGCTAAATATTCAAATTCAAATTTTTGGTGGATCAAGTAGGTGAGAAATGGAAAAATGATATTTTGGACATTGATGAGCAAATTTAATTTCTCCAACCACCTGATTTGATCTGATTCACCATCCTTCCTTCTTCAACGTTCCAAATAGACTCGAGCAAGCACATCCGATAGATTTCAAGGAAGATTTACGGGCATTGAATAATTCATTTTGGTGGTTGTGTTTTAAATTCAGGTTTTCACTCTTTCTTCTCTTCTTCTTCCATGGATTCATCTATAAATGTAAGAGCCAAGATCATTTGTTATGTTGGATACTTTGAATCCTTACGCATTTTGCTAAGGACTTCATATTTTCTATATTTTGAGTTGCAGACCTCTAGATCTAGTTCTTGCATGTGGATATCAACCTCTTTCACCATTGTAATAGCTTTGTACATTTCTGGAAGTAATAAAAGCATCAGTTTGTGACTATTCTCTATCCTAACATGTTTGAATTCCTTATGATTTCCTTTTCTCTTGCATTGCATGTTCATTGTGCCATTCTATGTCCCTTACTGACTCCTTATTTAGTTGCATTCCATGAAAATGATCAGTAAATATGTTTTAAGTTGTGCTACACGTGTCTAGCATTCTTTTACGCATTTCCTTTCATTTTCACTCGAGGCAGATAGTGGTCATCCCTCCTTTTATGGTGTTATCACCTTTTAGTGTAGTTTTCTTTCATGTTATTCTTCTATCCCCGGTCCTTGGCATTATTAGCTTAGTTTCCTTTTCAACACTAGGAGTAGCATGTAATAGTAGAACTAGATAGAGGAACCAGACATATCTTGAGATCCATCCCAAGTGCGCAAGGTCCCACATTTTAGGTATGGTTCCATTGTGGTATCAAACAGCTCGGCCCTCCCGGATCTAATATGTGGGTGCACGTTTGAAAGACCAACATTTTCTAGCATGTCAGGTGGGACCAACATTGAAAACTTAAATTTCACATTACTAATTTCTAGTGTGTGGACTTAGTATTTCAAGCTTTGAGGCTGATTTCAACCCATCTAACGACTCCCAACACTTGCATATCTCTCTTTTATCATCCCTTAGCACCTTTCATGAGAAGAGTGCATACAAGAAGAATTGCAACAATCGAAGATTCCTTCTGAGTACCTCTAGCTATCCCTAAGAAGATTTTTTTCTATAAATCCCATGCATGCATCTCTTCTCCAACACACCACACTCGAGTTAACTCCTCCTCATAATAGAAACCCAAAGTGCATCTTGTAATGGCGCATCAACCACCTCCTCCACTAAGTAACTTTTCTAACTTCACTAGAGGAAGTCCCCTAGTTCTGGTTGTACAACATGATATGCTAAATGACATGCTCAAAAGTATTCCATAATTTACTGGTGAGAATCAAGTCACCCCTCAAGATCATATCCAAGATGTAGGAAATGTATGTTCACTCTACCTAATCACAAATGACAATGTAGCAGCCAAGATACTTGCATAATATTTCAAATGTAAAGTGCTTCAATGGTATCGAGGCTTAAGAATTGGATCTATCACCAGCTGGGATGAGCTGGGAATATATTTTTCCAACTATTTTAAAGATAATTCAGATCACTTATCTTTGGTAGTGCAACTAATGACAACAAAGAGGGCACCCAATGAGTAGATGAATGATTTCAACATCAGATTTCAAAAGACTTGGGACATAATCCCTCTTGTGGTAAGACCTACAACCTAGCATGATTTTCTATATTATCTAAAGGCACTGAATAATGATATCTCAGTCATGATTCAATCCATGGGAGGTAGGACTTTACCAGTTGCTTATAATATTGCAGTAAGGGAAGAAAATAGTCTTATTCGGAAGGAAAGATAGCTCCTAGACCGCCCATGCCCTTGTTTCCAAAAATTCCACAAGTGCCCAATCATACAGTGGCCACTGCCCCCTAAGAGAAGCGTGTAACCTATTGTGTCAACATCCTACCCTCCAACAAAGAAGTAAGAAGATGAAGAATTGAAGACCCTGATTAGAAATTTGTCAAACAAGGTCATATCATTAGAGAAACAATAGGTACAAGCCTATAGAGGTAGTTCTAATCAGGCACATAGCCAAAGTAATCAGCCTTGGTGGAATCAATATGGAAACCAAAGATACATTCCCAATTAGCAGAATGACATATGACATGCTAATGCACATCTGCCATTGCAAGTTGTTCCTCCCGTGCCCTCTCTTCCAACACCCGGCAAGTCGTCAGTGCTTGTTCTAGTTCAAAACAATTTGGCTCAGAATCATAATGGTTCTTTCCTTATAATATGCCTCATATTCAATATCATTGTGCCAATGTTGCGTGCGCACAATCCTATATGATCCAAAATGCTTCCACCTGTAAGACTTCAATAAGTGCCACTTTGAAGTAGATAACCAAGGAAGGCTAGAAGCTCCTCCAGAGGAAAATTTGATGTTCTTTGGTGTTGAGTATACTTCGTAATCAACCAATCAATAGAGGATACAAGAATACCGCACTCCCAAGTTGTGGAAAACAAAATATATAAGAAAATAATGCTCAAGTATGGTACTTTTCAGTCACGCCGGGAACACAAAAAAACCCTTAGAAATAAAAATATGCGGTCAAGGCATCCAAAGTGATAAGGGCACCCAAGTCCCTACACGACAAAGGCTTTGTGAAAATCTCCTCCTAAAGTGGCATGCACCTCTCCTTTAGTAGGTCAAACCTCCACTCCATCCAAGTCCCCTACTTCCACGCTTGAATAGTCAAGAAAGGAGGCTATCATTCCCAATCAAGTTTTCCATTCACCATTTTGGACCAGATGAAAAGGAAAAACATAAATGTTACAATGTGGGATGCCTTGACCATTCCATCCCAGTGTGACCTATTACATGAAGTTCGACACAACTCCCGTGCTCTAATATTTCTATGCGAAGAAAATTTGCACCTCTATCAACATCTACTAAGAAAAGGAGAAGAAATTAAGTAGTGTTATTAAACCCCACCCTTCTATATTTCCTTAATCATAGGCAAACACCTAGTGCATAATTTCATGATAGACTCGGTGCTAGTACTTATGTTATTCCCAAGAAGATTTTTGATGTCTTAGGTCTCAAGTATAGCCCCCGACAAAATGAGTCCTACAAATTGATGTTTCAACTATCACTACCCTAGGAGTCATCAAGGATCTTGAGTTAACCCTCCATGCATGTCCAAGTCTAACAATAACTTAGGATGTGTCAATTATTGACCTACCTCCTTTGTTTGCCTTATGTCTGTCAAGATATTTTACTACTAAAGTGGGTGGTTACTTGTCTTATGATTGGTCTCATATATTACTCAAGACAAGATATGGTACCCGGTTTACTATACAAGCTGAGCTAGTATTTTCCTATCATGTAGAGTCATATGCCTCATCCCCTCTCCAAGCTAACTATTTAATCTAAGAACAAGCTTCGCTTCTGATAAGCATCCCCTTCAAAATTCTATTCCTAATCTAGTATTTGATGAATGGGTGAAGAGGCACTTGTAAATTTGACCCATATCTTGAAGAAATGGAAGCTTATGAGACTGGGCTTGATACTTATTACATCCTCAAAGAAGAAGCTATGTTGTCATGCACGCTCAAGCAAAAAGAAGAGAACCTTATTCTATGGAAGCTATAATTTTATGGATCCGTAGTAGAAATGGTGTAGGAGCATGAGTTTTTCTCATTTCTACTAAGGATGAGAAATTCTTCTTTTCTCACAGTTGCGCTTCACATGCTCCAATAATGTAGCAAAGTATGAGGCATTGATGCATGGTCTACGTATTGCTGAAAAGAAAAGGATTAAGGTGTTGCGGATATTTGGTGATACAAAATTGGTTATTCACCAAGTGACCAACAAGTTCCAAGAAAAGAATAATCTTCTCAAAGCTTATAAACATAGAGTTTGGGACCTCCTTGAGGTATTTGATGCTCTAAATTTATAGGTGGTGCCGTGTAAAATGAATAAGAAACCTAACCAAATGGTCACACTTGGTTCATAGTTCTCTCATGTTGAGGACTTTGTCAAAGGAAACACTCAGCACATTAAGATGGTGATCAGACCATCCATTCCAAAAAACAATACTAGGCTGGAAAGTATTTGAAAGTGGTGTGCGATTGTTTAGTTTATTCAAAATGAAGTTAAGTTCTCATCAAGCATGAAAGCTAACTTGTATGACAATTATGGTGACCAAGTGATTTAATTAAAGTAAAATAAGCTTCCTAAAGGGTTGGTCACCTTAGAAAAATTGTTTAGCCACGATGATGAGTTCAAGGGTTAAGAAAGGTACATGTACATTGCATAAGAAGACTGCTCTCTAGTCACTATTGCGCGTGGAAAATAATTGTTTCTCAGTAAAGCTTGTGTGCATGATGAAAAGAAGGCCTTTATATCTCTTTACCAAAAATACAAAGATATCTTCTCATGGGAGTATGAAGACCTCAAAGGTTTTGATCCAAGTGTTGCTAAAAAATCCATTGACCTTGATCCCTGTATCAATCTGTCGACGATGAAGCAATGACCAGTCAATCCAAAGATAAAGCCCCTCATTAGAAAGGAATTATCCAAAATCATTGAGGTGAAGATTATTTTACCCATCAAATACTCTACTTGGGTCACAAATCTAGTTCCGATTGCACAAAAGAACAAAGAAATCGGACTACTGTGTTGATTTTAGAAATTTGAACTGGCATCTTTAAAGGATCATTATCCTTTAACTTTAATGGAGTAGATTACTCAGAGACTATGGCTGGTGCGCAGAGATTCTCAATGCTAGATGGGTATTCAATTTTAATTAGATCATGGTCAAGTAAGAGGATCAAGTCAAAACAACGTTTACAACCAAGTTGGGAACATATGCATATAAAAATATATCCTTTCTTATGTTTAATGTGGGCACTACATTTGAGTGTGTCATGGATATTGCCTTTAAGGGTTATTATGACGATGGAAAAGTGACAAGAGAGCATGGGAATCTACAAGTAACTCTTCCTTGCACCCGACCTCTCGAGGTCGTGCCAAGATAGCCGGTGGGGATGGATTATACGTGGGATGCAGACAAGCTAGTTAGGAAATCTTATGTCTTCGATGCGCACTAATGGAATCTGTGAATCTAAGGCAAAGAAGGCCCTTCTAACCTGAATTGGCATAATAGATTAGTCGGCGAGGATGACTGCTCGAAGGCTCCAATCAATATCGAGTTCTGGTGTGATCTGATCTATGGGTTGTGGGATATGCGAAGATAACCTGTGGGTGCTTCGTATATGTCTCCCGACAAGGTCATGAAGATGGAAGGTGGATATATGGTGGATTCTATGGTTGATTCTCTAGTCTAGTCCAGAAATCTTTAGCTAGATTAGTTGTTATGTCTAGTGAGGATAATTGTGTGATAATGGTTGGTGGAAGTGGAGAGGATCTAAATACTAATGTGCGTAAACCAGCATCAACGTCTAATTGACTTGTGGGCCCGTTGGGTTGTGGGACCTGTGGATCACAACCGTAGGTTCGTGGTTGTTGTGGACCTCCTATGGTCATGTGAAGAATCAATTTCTAATCCCTGATATCTAGTAGTCGTATGCCTTTTCGGCCTCTATGTTTAGAGCTAAAAGTTTTGTAATCTTCTCAGAGTATCTTACAGGCATTCTCGGAAATTTGGATTCTTAAGCTAGTGTCTATATCGGTGAGAATATCTCCTATGTCATTTGTGAGACCAAATGATCACAATCGAACGTTTGCTCTCTTTCAAGCCCTTCTACGAGTCATGTGGATATTTATCTAGGGTAATCTATAGTTTGGCTATTTTGACCAAAACGTATGCACTATGTCGTCTTTTATGATTAATCCTCTCGGTTGTGCAATGATTTCTTGTAGGTCTCGTTGTTGTTCAAAAGACACTGAATTCTAATATTTTGGACTATGTCAATTATTGCTGCAACAAGATTGGGTTGAGGCACGATTGGTTCAAACACGTATTCTCTGGGCTCCCTAGGTCCCATGATTGTCATACAAAAGGAAATAATGTAAATCTAACTAAAGTAAAACAAGCTAATTATGTAAAGTATATCTACAGCGTGTATCTAAATTCTCTATTTTTGTATTTTTGATGAATTTTTAATGAATTAAGCTAACAACTATTTAATATCTAGAAAATGACAACTAAGCTAATAAAAGAATATAAAACAAACAAAATAGCCGAGTATAGCTACCTACCTGTGTAGTTGTGAATCTATTCTAAATAACCAAATAACTGATCTAATTTATTTGAAAGACCCCCGATCTTACCTCAGAAGTGAGGAATGAATCATAGTTTCTCAGAAACTATCAATCCCCATAGCTTCCCCGGTAATATCGAAAGCGAGATTAACTGAAACGAAATGATTCAATACTCTATTTGATATGTTTAAATAAAACTTTGTGTAGACACCAAATTTGTGTCTTACGACCCCTTGTGACCCGCATCTCATTTCACAACCTAACCCCATCACCTAAACCTTGCACAATTATTTATTAATTACCTTATAATTAATAAATCCACATCACCTTACCTGCCACCTCATTTTGCCACCTCATCATGACCTAGTCCAAACCCTAAACTAACCTAATTAAGACCTATAACTTGGTCCACATCTACACCTATGACTAATGACCCCTTTCTCGCACTTTTAAACCGACCTTCTAGTCACTTGACCAAGCCCGCATGACTAATCCCTCGGGAGAGAAAGGAGGGAAAGTTGGCTATTTTACTAAAAATAGCCCACTTTGACTTGACCGATACTGCAGTTCTACTCGACCGCCGTTGGTTACGTAACCGCCATCGGTTCCCTGTAAATGGGCTCTCCTAACCAAAAACAAAGGGAGAGGGATTTTTGGATCAATCGGAATCATCAGAAGCGATCAAGAGAATCCGGATCTTTACTTGGCCAAGCAGAGATGAGTGAAGAAACCAGAAGAGTTTGCAGTGAAGGGGATCAAGCCCAAGACTGCAACTGCATAGCCAGAGTCCTGTGACACTCAGCTGATCATCGGGAGGGAGATATCTCATCTTCTGATTGTCAGGCCATCCTACCTGAGTTCTGCCTTTGTCATCACAGTTCTTGGACCTGCATCTTCATCAATAACCAGTAAGTTATATCTTGCATGTCCTCTTTAATAACATTTCTTAGACTTTTGAATCACAGTCCTCATAAATCCATTCCTAGATCCACTACCCAGCAACATATTACATCTAACTATCATTCATTTGCCTCTCATCACCTCATTACCTAATATCACTCATATACCAGCCTTACAAACAACACAACCACCCCACAACACAACCAGCCTACAGTTCCAAAAACATAGACCCTACCGATATCGGTTATCAGCAACCGGTATCGGTTACTGTGACTCAAAACCAGAAACCAGCCTTTTCCTCTACCCATCTCAACGAAGCAATTAAATTATTATTTTACAATCTTTTGTGTTAATTCATATTAGCAAGGGAACTGACCACCTTCGAAAGGAAGTTTTATATTTCCTGGGCCCAAGGCAGTTTCCTCATTTATTGTCTAATCAAAATCTTGTGGTCTTGTGTTCTTATTTGCAGGTAGTCCTTCCAAGACAAAAAGGAGTTCTTCGCAATCAACCTGATCTCTCTCTACGGTATGCGCACACCATCTCGACATTCAACAGGTATTCCTCCTAGCCCTAACCCTTATCTGTTTCTAAAAGGAATGAAAGGATAGAAGCAACTCTATTCCCAAAAGCCGAAACATTCCGAGTGAAACATTTTGGCACGCCCGGTGGGACCCATTTTGGGTTTCTTTCTTTCTTGCTTGCTTTCATATAGGGAGCATACTTGCTGTTTTCTTCTTCTAAAGATATTCACAAGGTATTTTATTGTTTTGGTAAAAGAACTTGCTTTGCTTTTACATCTTGCATTAGTGAAAGTCATCTCTTTTGCTTCATCGAATATCATTTTCGATTTGGGTTTAAAACACCTGCATCGCATTCCTGCTTGTTGTTTTCAATTCTAGTGAACATAGATTAAGTAACAGGTCGTACACGTGGGGGTGATATCCACGGTATTGACAAGAAATTAATCTTACTTTCACTGCACAACACATACCGAATCACTTCACAATTAACTCAATAGCTCAAACATCCCCCCTTTTCCGCGGTATTCCTCCACCCGATTGAGGTAACCTTATAAGCCAAAACAAACTTGACATTTCCCCTAAGTCTTTTGTTTAGGATTCTGACATCATTCTATGTCTAAAGGCATAAGCCCATGATAATTAAAATTAACCCTAGGGTTAGTCTCTGGATTTGCGTGTGCATCTTGCTTGTTTTCAGTTCTGTTTTCTCACGTCATACTGCATCTTACGTGATCACCTCAGAATAATTTGATAAGTGTACTAAACGTTGTTAAAAATCAAATTAGCAGCCTTTTATATCTTGTTATACCAGTCTTCTTACACCGGCATCGGTTAACTGACCGACGTCGTCTATGCTCTGACCGACATCGGTTATTAGACCGATATCGATTCTTGTCTTTACCCCTTTCGACAAACCAAAGAACTAACGCCAATTTCACCATTCTCCCAGGCTGTTTACATGTTCTGATAGATTGAAACCTTACTGTGTACTCTTGTCCATGGTTGTTATCACTCGGAAGCAAGCCGCCGCCATGGTTTCACATGCCTGCTCTGTGCCTTTGCCTGAATCACCCCCTTCACATTCTATAGGGAACCCTACGGACACCAGTGAGGTCCCCAAAATTCCTGTAGGAGATAAGGAATTTGCCAAATTTCTGGATGCTAATCCTAGTCTTTGTCATAATACTATTTGTCTCATGCCCCTGACCGTACGCCCGATGGTCAACTCCTTGTTGGCATGCCCATTAGTATAGCTGCTCATCTAGCTCCCACTCCGCCTAATGACACCGCCTTGCTTCCTGCATCTTTAGCCCCGTCTCCCAATCTGATGGCTTCAGAGGTTCATACGACACAGATTGGCTTTCCTTTGGTTAATCTTGGACCCCACATATCATTACCGCCGACGGCTCCTACCTCATCTCTCTTGCAGACTGCTCCGTTCATGACTTGCTCTCTGCCACCTATCCACACGAGCTTTCCTTCTCAAGCTCCGCCTACCTTTTCATTCCCATACACGTATCCAGTGACCTCAACATCCTATATGGGACATCCCTATTCGGTCGCCTCAACATATTCATCCTCCATACCTTATCAACACTTAACCCCACCATTGTCTAGCGGAGGCCCTTGGCCCAATTTTCCTCCGTTTACCACAACCGCACCATCATCTCATCCAACCACGGATTTCATCAAACAAATGATGGACAAAATGCAAAATCTGGAGGCTTCTGTTTCGGGAAGTCGTAGCACCTTGACATATGAGCAAGTTTTTCGGGAGCCTATTCACCCTTCTGTCCCCCTTCATTCATATCCTCCTCAATGGGAATTGCCGAAATTTACTCGTTTTAATAGTAAAGAGGATCCTCAACAACACTTGCGATCATTTAGACATGCTTGTTATTTGATTACTCATGATGATGCCTTGTTACTCCGCACCTTTCCCATGTCCTTATCGGGACCACTTGAGTGGTACGGTGCTTTAACCCAGCACTCAATCTTCTCTTTTAACTAACTAGCCCAATCTTTCTTGGATCATTTCTCCATTAACATTGCCAAGAAAGTATCTATCACCGACCTTTATGCCATCCGAAAATTCAAAGACGAATCTATCATGATTTCGTTGGACGATGGCGCGGCCTTATCAACCAACTTACATATGCCTTGCCTCGAGGCTGAACTTATCGAACTTTTTACGCGGGCATGTGCTAAGCACATTTCTCCTACTCTTCAAATTCAAACTTTCCGCACATTTGATGAGGCCTTTACCATGGCTCGGAAACTAGAAATTCAAGCCTTAGAAGAAGATAAATTTCAGTTGCAACAAAAACCCCAACTTCCGAACTCCAGATTCTACCAATAAACCAAACACCACCACTCCTCACGCATCCACTTCTTCTAAATCAAAAGGAGCTGTCCACGCGGTGATGGTCAAATCTCAAGCACCGTCTAATACCCCACCAAAAACCACCTATAAGTATAAAGTTGAGCCCATCAATTACACTCCTTGGGAGAAACTTATGGTGTCATCTTGGAAATTTTTCTCAAAGCCGGGCTATCACCTTACCTCTGTTAAACCTCACTTCGGGTTTGACTCCACCCGCGCTATACCTTCTTGGTACAAAGAAAATGACTTCTGTAACTTTCACCGTGTAAAGGACATAGTCATGAAAACTGCAAGATGTTGAAAAACATAGTGCAGGAAATGGTTGACGCAGGGGATATAACCCTCGATAATCCTAATGCCCCTGCCAACCGAAATTTGAAAATCTTCAACAAACCATTCCCAAATCACTCTTCTAACAGTAATGTAAACCAGGATATCTTAGCCGAGGAGAGTGTCCATGAGATCCATGCAGTCTTCGACTCCCAGCCAAAAGCCTCTATCGAGAAAATTTGAATCAAGTCTCTTCACTGACCCAGAGACCCGAACCTCCTTCACCACCATCAAGCCAAAGCAAAATTATTCCTTTACCCATAAAGGAGTTAACTGCCCAGAGTTCTCTTCTCATAGATGAGTCTTCTTACACCACATCCCTACAAGACTGCGAGTGGATGTTATCTAACCTATCTATTTCCCAAACGTCCCCTTCTACCACTCTTGCTGCACAAGAGGAAGGCTCGCCACTCCTTTTGACATCCTTAGACGAGAAACCCCTTGCACCGACATCACCAAATTCTTTAACCATGACGGATCCTCTTAAACATGCCCTCCTACCTATTAGTTCTTCATCGCCTAAATCTTTTCAGCGACCGGTTGACCTCTTAACACCTATTGATACAGTGCCTCATCTACCCCCTGTATCACACCCACGGTGGACCGGAATCACAACCCACCTTTCTTCCATACAAAAATTCCCATTCACACCTGAAGATTGTCATTCTCCAGAAGATAGACGAGTCCTATGGGAATGTTTGAGTATCCCCTATTCTACTCAAATGCAAATGACCGATCCAGACACCTCTACCATATACCCGAAGTGTTTGCAGAAACTCAAAATTCCTATGTCCTCATCATCACTCCCCGCATCTCTACCAAGTATCTCATCCACCTCTATCAGCTTAACCAAATCTTCCCCTACACTTGGGACCTCACCAATACCCAGTCTAACACACCCGCCTAAGCGACTAGATTTATCCAAAAATAAAGCCGCCCCTCCACTTAGGAGACAAACTCAATCCGTGCCTCTATCACAATCAAAACCATCATCATCACACCTACCTTCCATATTGGGACCTCATCCCTCCACCTTGCATCAATATATCATACCTCCTACGTTTTCTTTAAAACAACCTACGCCTTCTGCACCCATACAGAGATCTAAGGGTATATCAACATTGTCACCCCACGTATCCTGTCCACCCATCAACCCTAAACAAACTCCATCATCAAAGGATTTATTTTCTGTCACTCCCCTTTCTCCGTGGTTGTTTCCCGACTACCGCGTCATCTGTAGCCTCATCATCTAACCAGCGGAACATAGCTCTTGCGCCAAAGAAACCATGTTTAGTGAAAACCACGTGTCAACACCCCTTGGCTAAACCACCACCCGTCGAACCAACCATGCCCAAACATTACCAAAACCGGAAAATCAATACCCTCATCCTCCTCCGATTTTGACCCACTCAAAGGATCTTACGCCAAAATCCTTGCTATGTTGGTGGAGAATGCAACCATTTCCCTACCCCCACTTAGACCTTATGACCCATCTAAACCTCGGCCTATAGGTTACGACGAGTCTAAAATCTCTGCGCTTACCATCGCACACTAGGACATGATGTGGATGGATGCAAAGCTTTAAAAACCATCCTTCGTCGGTCACCTCTCTCGGATAGAAAGGTTAAGAAAGACAACTTATGAAGGGAGAGACCTTTAGCTTCATTCCTCTCCTATATTATCTGTCCCCGCCTCACCAAGATCTATCATTATTACAACCCCACCTCTTGAAGCCCATGATTCGTCACTACCATCTTCCTCCTCTTGTGTTCACGAGATCAACATGATCAGTGTTGCTACTCGAGCGCAAAAACAACGAGAAAGCGAAAGAAAGCACACCTGCGTCCTCTCTTTCTCCGTCCACCATCCCGATTGCACCACCACCCAAAGTGGTTATTCGTGGACCCGCTTACCCCGTCTCTAATGGAGTTGCCCATCGAGCCATGATCAAACAGCTTCACCAATCACCCGTAAAAATGACACTATATGATCTCATTCAGACTTCTGAATCTCATCGACAAGCTCTCATTGAAATTCTTCAAGGGATCGAGGTCTTACCTAATGAAACCCTACCTGTTACCTCCATTCTAACACCCAATCACGTTGCTTCTCTCACCAAACAACCCACTGCCCCAACCACTTCTATCTCTGTACAACAAGCTGCTGCAGTCAGTTTCTCCGAAGACAAAATTGTTGACTTTGGTACAGAAGATCCTGACCCTGCTCTTTTCATCTCAGCTTACGTCCGGGACATTTGGGTACGTCGTGTTATGATTGACGGGGCTAGCCTAAACATCATCTCTTCAAAAGCCTTCCAACAAATGAATATCCCTTCTAGCTACATGTGTGCCAATCCCATCATGTTGCGGTCATTCAATAACGCTTTTACCTCTACCTTAGGCACCGTGATCCTCAACATTCATGTAGGACCACGCACTTTACCCGAACTCTTCTATGTCCTTGAGGGAGAGTTCCAATACAATATATTGTTAGGTCGCCCTTGGATCCGGGCTATGGGATGCGTTCCCTCAACCTTGCATAGATGCATTAAATTTGAGTACGAGGGGAAATCCTACACTGTAAAAGCTGATCCTCCCCCATTCAAAACCTGCAATATGTTATATCGCCCTAATGATGTGCTTGTACCAATCAAGACGCCCGTTCATCCAACTCAACCATCCACTTCAACCACACCTCTACCATTCACTTCAACAGCACCTACACCTTCAACCCATGAAACCACCGTCGCAAAAACCACTTCCCTTCCCGCAGCTAATATCCCAACCGCAGACCCCTTAGTAGATGTTTTTCAACGCCTTACGCTGGGGGAGTATCGCCTATATAACGTTAGTTCTTTCCATACCCCACAGGAGTACGGACAGGTACATGCACATCCTACCTATGACCGTCGTGTGGGGGAAGTAATCCCCTATGGACCACCTCACTGCCGCACTAACCTAACATATGGGGGTGTCGACGCATCTTCCGTTGCCCCTGAGCCTCCTCTTGGTGTGGTTCCTTTCCAATCCGATTTTCAATACCTGACAAATCGTCGTTTCGCCCTCACCTTCTTGACTCGCTGTGCTTGGAAAGGCTTTGGTTTTGGTCTTTATGAACAAGGCCGACATACAATCATTCCCGTAACTACTCACAAACACAATGATCATAGTGGTCTCAGATTTCCGGGAACACTTACACCGAAGGAACCTCGTGTCAGTTGTCTTCTAGAAGATGACGACGTCACCCCTACCGAACCATCATCACCCATTTTGCCATCGTCACCCACAGAGTCGATAGATCCCGAATCTATCCCTCCTAACTTTTTTTTTTCATAAATGCTATCTTCCTAGGTCCTCTCACTTATCAATGCGATAATGAGGACCCCTCTTCTATTCCCCTCTATATCCGGACATGATTGAAGAGGACTCGCCTTGATTAATGTTGTTGAGTGTCGGGATGATGACTCCATCCTCACTTATCTTGGCGTGGATGACTCTTATATTCAATGCGCCTTACCGTCTGAAACTCAAACCATGTTGAACGAGTCAACTATAGCCATCAACATCCACACAGAGGAGGATCCTCACATTGTGAAGATCGGACAATCCCTTAACGCATCAAAACAAGTCGCCTTTACTACCTTTCTCTCAGATTTCTCATGACCAAGCTTTACGCTTGGTCCTATCTTGACATGCCAGGAATTGATCCTGACATTGCTGTCCATAACATTACCCTGAAACCCGATTCCAAGCCAATTAAACAGAAGCTGAGAAAAATGCATCCACACATTGCCCTCTTGGTCAAAGAAGAGCTTCAACGACTCCTTTCTGTTTCCTTCATCCTGCCTATTAACTATCCTCAATGGATTTCTAACATCGTACTGCACTAAAGCGACGGGGGACTTCGAGATATGCACGGATTTCCAAGATCTTAACCTCGCTTTCCCTAAGGATGACTTCCTACCTAGTATTGACCAACTTGTTGATCTCACTACAGGCCATGAGATTCTCTCTCTCATGGATGGCTTTTCGAGGATACAACCAAATTTTGGTTGCCTTCGCCGATCAACATAAAGCGCCTTCATAACTCCTTGGGAAACCTTCATTTATCGTGTAATGCCATTTGGCCTTAAGAATGCTTTGGTGCAACCTATCAACGGAACTATGACCTACATCTTTCATGACATTATGCACACTATCCTTGAAGATTACGTTGATGATCTTCTTGGAAAATCTAAACATCGTAGTGAACATCTCGATGTTTTAACCATTATTTTTTATCCTTTATTACAATATTTTGTCAGCCTTCTTCACCAAATAAATGTGTCTTTGGTGTCCTTTCGGGAAAAATTCTTGGCTTTATCTTCTCTTTGCGTGGCATTAAGGTCGACCCATCTAAAGTCAAAGCCATTCTAGAAATGCCCCCACCTACTAATCTCAAACAATTGCGTAGTTTACAAGGTAAGCTCCAATCTATCCGACGCTTTCATCTCCCAACTCTCGGATCGATGTCAACCCTTCCATCACCTCCTTAAAAAGACATTGACTTTGATGGAGCAAAGAGTGCCACCAAGCCTTTGAGGCTCTCAAAACTTATCTCTTGCAGCCCACCCGTGCTTATCCCACCTCAAGACGACCACCCTTTCTACCTTTACCTCTCTCGCCACCGACCACGTTGTAGGGGCCATGCTTGCACATCATGACTCAGAGAATCGAGAACAAGGCATTTATTATATAAGTCGTACTTTGGTGGACTATGAGACTAGGTATACACATGTAGAAAAGTTGTGCCTAGCCCTATCATTCGTGGCTACCAAACTCCGACACTACCTTCGAATCACAAAACTTTTGTCATCACCAACACGGACCCCATCCATTACATGTATGCCAAACCTCATCTAAACCAACGCATCGCTTTGATGGCTCATGCTCCTCCCGACCTCGACCTTGAGTTTTTCCACCGAAATCAATCAAAGGACAAACCATCGCACCAACTTCATGAAGCCCCTTTACCGGGAACAATTTACCAATTTTACATTCCCGACGAACTCATCGCCACTCTTTCACTCGGGGAGGAGTCGTATCCAATGACCCTCTTCTTCGATGGATCCAAATGCCAGCGCGGCGGAGGGGCCGGTGTTGTTCTCATTCCTCTCGACGCTGAGCCTATGCCTCTTTCATTCCGACTCGATTTCCCCTTCACTAATAATACAACGGAATACGAGGCCCTCGTTCTGGGTCTCCAAGTTGCGTTACACGTAGGTATCAAATTTATCAATATTTTTGGCGACTCTCAATTGGTAGTCAATCAAGTTATGGGCATCTACCAATGCAAAAATGAGGAACTTCAAAAGTACAAACACTACGTGGATTCACTTCTAGCCTTATTTACTCACTATTCTATCCAAACCATTCCCCGCTCCACTAACAAATTTACGGATACTATGGCTTGCTTAGCCTCACAAATTCCAGCTTCATCAACTGACTCTGACATTTTCGTCTTGGTCCAACAACTCTTTGCCCCATCTTATTCAGCCCCGGTTGTTTGTATGATAAATAATGTGTCTGCTAATTCACGGGATACTTGGTATCACCAATTTCACGACTACCTTACAACCTCTGTTCTCCCATCTGATCTTACTAGTACCGGAAAACACGCTTTACTTAAACGTGTTTCTCATTATGTCGTTATGGGGGGACTCCTTTATAAACGTGGCTTTGATGGCATCCTTCTTCGATGTCTCACCGGCGCGGAGGTCACCTATACCATCCAACAGGTCCATGACGGTATTTGTGGTGGACATTTTGGCGGCCTTGCCATAGCCAAACGAATCCTTCGCTTAGGTTATTATTGGCCTACTCTCAATAACGATTGATACGAATATGTTAAGCGTTGTGTTATGTGTCAACAACATGCCAACCTTCAACATACTCCTAGCCACCCGCTTCAGGTCGCCTTGAGATCTTTGGCCTTTTTCACAATGGGGTTTAGACCTTATTGGTGAGATTCACCCACCCTCTTCGCAACGTCACCATGGATAATCACGAAACCGAATATTACACAAAATGGGTGGAGGCTATTCCGCTCATTTCAACTAAAAAAGAAAAAATTGTAGAGTTCATTAACCACCACATTATCTCTGTCGTTTTGGTGTTCCTCATCGCTTTGATAATAGATAATGGAAAATCTTTCAAAAATAAGTTTTGCAAGACCTTTGTGACAACTTTGGTATCAAACTTAGCTTCTCATCACCCTACTATCCACAAGCGAATGGACAAGTTTCGAATCCTCTAATAAAACCCTAACCAAAATTCTCATGAAAGTTGTCAATGAATCCTCAAAGAAATTGGCACGATCACATCCCTTTGCCCTTTGGGCTTATCGTAATAAAGCATTCGTACCTCCACTAATGCCACACCTTTTTCTTTGGTATATGGTACCGAGGTCTGTCTTGCCTTCGAAATACAAATACTCTCCCTTAGAATATCTCTTCGGGATATTCTCACCAACGATGACTTCCGCCAAGAGCGGTTAGCCCAATTGGAGCTTCTTGACGAGCTTCGTCTTACAACTCTTGATCACCTTCAAATCTATCAAAACGTATCAAGCGTGCTTATGATAAGCGACTTCATGAATGTACCTTTAAGGTTGGTGATCTTGTCCTCAAAGAGAATCAACATGTAACCAAACTAGAAAAGGGCAAACGTGGAAAATTTTCTCCCAATTGGATTGGGCCTTACATAATCACTCACACTTATGGATCGGGGCACTTATCGTTTAGCTTAAGCTTAATGGTAAACCTGAGCCTGAACCCCTTAATGCCTTGCATCTTCGACCTTTCTACTGTTGAATTTAGTGTTATATCACTTCTTATCTACCTACCGCTCGTCCCTTGAGCTCACTTACCACCACATACACTTTGTTTCCTACATCTCAAAATAAAATCAAGCTCACATAGTTTGATTCTCACCTCCCCTTAACGATGCCTTCCCTTTTTAGTCTAGTCCATGACTTCAAAGTATTAAAATAACACATTCTTATGGGATTTTCTTGAGTCAAACTTCCTACCAAACTAGATGCTTCACGCCAAAAGGACATCTAGCTATCTAAATTATATATAGACTACTCCCTCGAAGGACAGCTATATGCCAAACTATTGCTGCTATTATATATAGACTGCTCCCTCGAAGGACAGCTATACACTAAAATCACAATTTGCACTATAAATAGATGCTCCCTCAAGGACAGCTATACACAGATCGCCTTTATCGAAGCTTCTCGCATTGATCGGCTTCGTGAAGACCTCAAGAATAATACAATCAATATCCCTTATAGACTTCCGTATCGATCGGTCTATATTCAAGTAAAAAAAGCCTTCATTCAAAAGAACTTTTGAGTCATGGACTTGTCTATTTAGGGTAGGTTCTCTTTCGTCAGAACACTCACTTTATAACAAGTTCTCCGTACCTCAGCTATACCATCCACCTCACCATTTGTTTCAACTCAAGGGACGTGACGTACACCCGATATATTGTGATCATACAACTCTTTTCACCTATTGACTTCTTGTCTATGCACGGTACCTAGGGGTTCAAGCTCATTCCATGTTGTGTGGTTTGTTTAGCTCTTTTCATCTACGGAGCACTCTTTCCTCTTTGCCTCGCATCTAGGATTATGTGTTGATATTAATCGGACATGGTTCCCCTATTCTACTTGGGTAGGCTAACTTTCGCTTCCCTTATACCTTTTACAACATCACCAATTCATTACCAACACCAACAACCTTACCTTACCAATATTAATATCAATATTTTTACCAACCAACCAATTGCCTAACCGTACCAAATTGCCTAAATTCACCTCTCCCTGGTCCTAAGGGAGAACTACATCGGTCTGAGGCCCCTCCTTGCTTTGTGCAATGGGCTATGTAGGCAGCACTTCGGAGACATGGGGTCTCCCAAGGTTAGCTTGACCATCCCCTACCATAACCTATCATGTGTGGTAAATATAAATATTTTTGTGTATTTCTATTTAATCACATTCCTCTTTATCCTTTTTCAAAACACCAAAAGTCAAAACGAAAACATTCTTATTATTATCATAACTCAAATCAACATACATATCCAGTTTTATTTAGATGTTAAACAAATACATCTTCTCTATCATCGACACGCAGGTCGGCATCCTTATTTATTCTTATACCTTGCTAACATTTATTTAGACCCTCACGCCTCATCCCGAACCAGGTGATGATCGTGATCGTCGACGCCTCTCGCCGGGCCTCTCTGTCCTCAAAGGTACCATGGCTATTGGTACCACCCACTGATCTACCAATCTCTCCTGTAACATATGAATACGCTCCCTCGCATGGAGGTATCTCGTCTCTAGTCCCTGTGCTCGTGACTCCGCAACCACTAACAATCCTCTTGCCTCATTCACCTGCGTTTGGAGCTGCTGAACTAAACTCTGCAGACGATCTCTCTCTGCTGTAATCATAGCTATGTCAGGACGATCACGTACACCTCGCAGTTCTGCTACCCACCATAATCTATAGGCCTCTGTCGTTCCTGCATCCATTACCCTGCGATCGGCTGCTATCTCCTCTGGCCCTTCTGGAGGTGTTGGTCGGGGAGGTGAGAATGCTGCCTCGGCGTCGATCATCATATATGGTCTATAAGCCGGGGTATGTCTGCACAAATCCAAATTGTCGCCACACGATCTAGAGGAATCCTCTCATACTCACTGGCACTCGTGCCTGCGATCCACCTCAATCACTCTACACCCCTTAACTCCTCCGCTATATTCTCTGTTACCATATAATTCCCATACGGCCTCCAATGTAGATATCATCCGCAATCATCACCATCTCCCATACCTACTATAATACTCATGTCACCCGTCACGGCACGGGATCTTGCCTCTTGTTACCGTCTGACCCATCGTCGAATCCCAACCTCTATACTCCTGTCTCTCTCCCGACTAGATGGGTCGCCCTATTGGTCACACACAAACAATGTGCTCATAGGCCCAACAAAAGTGTAATAAAATGAACAATCCGGTGTCGTCTGTGATTTTTCCTACTGAAGCCCATAAACCCCTGTATAGCTCCACTAAATATGCGGTGCCCATGCAAAAGTCACGTTCCTTTCTATCATCTCCCAAATAACACACATCAATGCTTTTGGAAATCTTCCCCATCCACCCTCGGTAACGCGTAATACCCTACCGCTATCATTAATATCACTGCTAACCTTGTCTCCTCAGGGTGTGCTTCATACATTATCCCATATGTGAATGTCAAACCTCGCTGTGTCAAGTCTCGTGCGTATGGACCAAATCTCTTTATTATCACTGCCCGCCCCACGCTAGGCATTGCACTTGATATACTTTTGGTGTTCTGTAATTGGGAGTCTCAAAATATGGAACACATCTTCCAATGTCACTGTCATCTCCCCTGTTGGCAGATAGAAGGTATTTTTCTCGGGATTCCATCTCTCAATCAACGCCTGCAACATAGCATGGTTACGAGCAATTCATGAATAATAGTGGATTCCACTTAACCCCAAATGATTTATCAATGTCCATTCAGCTGGTGTTACATCCACTCAGATTCGTGACAACAGCGCTGGCACACTATCATTCATCCTCAACCCTGCCTCTGCCTGCATACGTCAAAACAACAAACAACCATTCAATCCATCAAATCCCCAAAGGTTTTTCTCACATTCTGGAAATTCCTGCAGTAACCGGTATCGGTTATAAACAACCGGTAGCGGTTTTGTAACCGATACCGGTTATCCTCTAACCGCTATCGGTCACTGTCAATTATATACACCTTGCCTAAACACACCACCTACGACAATAATTTGATCGTTTACTCCTCTCTGTACATACAAACATACCCGAAAACCCCTGATTCCATACCCTATAACACTTACCTCATCCATAACCTTTGCTATCACGTTTTCTTTCTCATATCTACCCACTTACACTTCTCTCATCCTATTCACAAAACATGCAAAAATCAAATTACAACCAAACCATTTACCTCTTGGGCTGCAGCAGCTTGAGGTGGCACTTGTCTTCCCTCTCGTCCCTGCTTGCTGGATGCTTCTCCTCGTTCTGCCATGTTCACCACCCTTTTCAAATTTGCCTTTCTGCCTTCTGAATCTCAGATCACATTTACTTTCCTTGTCTCTTTTCTCCTTATCACTCAAATCTCTCATGCAATTACCTGTCTCGGTCGTCCAAAAACCGTCGCGTTCACGTATTTAACTTCTTGCATGGCTCTCAAAATAAGAACTTCAGTTGCCACCCGCGCTTTTCTATTTTTAGAAAAGTTGCTTTTCTAAAGATAACCGGTATCGGTTATCTAACCGATATCGGTCTATTTACTACCGACATCGGTTACATAACCGATACCGGTCATTCACCTACCTTTTTCAAATATAGTCCTTTTCTTTATTTTCTACCTAATTTTTTTTGTGCGCGAGTCCCTTTTTCCTGCATAACAACACCGTTATCTATAATCATACATTAAATCCACATCTCATTACAATTTCATCCATAACATCTATCTACATTACCAAAACAAACAAATCATCAACAAACGATATCAAAAACCATTAATTTATACACCATTTGGATCCAACTTACCAGCTACATACATTCAATTTCACAAAACCAAAACATACAACATTTCATAATATAACATGTCAATTAAACTCATCATTTATATCTATATACATCCCATCAACAAAAGACATCAACATCATTAATATATAACACCATGTAAATCAAACTCATCATACATCAAATATCACAAACCATTTCAAAACACTTAATACATTTTACGCACAACATGTGGGTCAAAACATCATATCTATATATATCCAAAGTTTCAATATACAATGTGCCTGCGCAGGGGGCCTCATCGTGATCTCATAATAAACAAATCGCACGCAGGTCTCCCATCATAACCGTCAATAATCTCACTCGCTGCTCGCAGCAAGGTATGTCAATGTCTGACCCATACTCGCTCGCGAGGCGGTATATACAATAAATGAATGAATAAATGAATAATATGTAGGCACGCAAGCCTCTATCAACACAACCGGTTCACGGACCGGTGCCCATATCCAATATACAAATACAAAAACAATGTAGGATCCCTCGGCTCTCCCCACCGCCCTCGGCACCTCTCTCCTGCTAGTCCCTTGTGGTGCCTCTTGCCTCCTACCTTGGCCATGAGACACCGGCTATGGCTGCACCTCCCCGAGATCTCTCGACCAGTGAGAGGTCTCTACTCTATAGGCCGCATATGGCTGATACTCGGCCCGGTACCATCTAGAACATCCCGATAGTACGGGCATCCGCTCTCGCCTCCATATACCTCTCCAGTGCCACCATCGCTGGGGCTGGTGGTCCCTAACTCCTAATACCAATGCCCCACAGTGCTGTCTTTGGTGCTTGGTGGTGCTATGGCCATGGTGGTACACATACATGTGCTCGGGCCATGGTTGTGCCGCTTTGGTGGTGGTACCTATGCTGCATTTCGAGCTCACTGAGCTAGCCGCCCAGTAAACACCTATCTATGCACCGTGCAGCAGCAAGCTGCCCTCGTAATAACCTGTATGCACGCCCCCGAGCTGATCCTCTCTGCCATCACAAGCCTGCCAAGTCTGGTTTGTGCAATGCATCGTGCTACATCCTCGCTTTCTCTCGACCACCCACTAAACCATATATGCTCCCGTCACGCCCGGCATCATCCACGGTGTCATCTGCTGCCTCTCGCTGACCCAATCTGGGTCCACGGGTGTGGTGCGGGCGGTGGGGCATCTACATCATCCCTCTCGACGTCTTGAGGGAAGGGAGGTGGCTCATCTGTCATAGCCCCATCTCTGGCATACCCTCTCCGGGGGTATCCTCTCATACTCTCGGCCTCCATCCTGCTATCCAGAAAAGTGTACTTTGGATCAAGCATAATCAGACTCGGGCTCCTCTGCGAGGGTGATGACCTCTATACGGTCTCCATACAATATTTTCCGCATTGTCGGGCCCTCTAATAAATTCTCGTAATAAGCGACGTCCCGCCTTACAACCTTTGCTCGTGGGCTGGCCCACGACCCCCACCACCTCTCGGCCGTATCTATATATGACCTATGGCCACAAGCTGCTGGGCAGCCCTCTTTATCGTCTAATGCATATGATGTGCTCATATGCCCAACAATGTAGCAAAAACGTCGAGCAAATCCCGAATCACCTCATCCGGTGATAGCCCCACACTCTCGTATAATCTGCACTGTATATCTGGGTGCCCAAGCATAACATGTGTGCTCCTCCACCATCTCATGTAGCACCCCATCAACGCCCATGGAAAGCGGCCTCCCTCTCGAGTCCGGGAGGGCAAAGTAGGTGATCCGATCATCATCAACGGCACAGCGACCGTGTCTCATGTCGGTGCGCACGGTACATATCCCCGTCCCATACCGATGCTCGCGTTGTGATACGTCGATGGCGTGGGCTGCATCCCCAATATGTGAAGGATGCTATCCATGGCTTTCTCAAGCGTCACTCGAAATACTACGCTCCCCATCAATCGGCAGCCTAAGGATGCGGTACACATCCTCCATGTAATAGTCATCTCCCAGTCGGGAGATGGAACACATTGGTCACGGATCCCATCTCTCGATGAGGGCGACCATCGAGGCTATGATCTCTCTCTCGCCTCGCCATACCTCGGACTCCGCCAAGTCCCACCTCGCGCATGATGGCCCGGTGCGTGCTGCGGACACGTGTGGTCGCATCCGTATCAACAGGGGGCATCTTGTCCCCGTCATCATTCACCGCGTGCTACCATGGCTGACGTGCCCTACTCTTTATCAAACCAACTTATACCATCTGTATTAGCTTTATGCCTTGGATACCACACATCTACGCCCTTATCTTACCCTAAAAACCTCTATGATATCCCTCCTCCCCCTCCTCTTCACACCCCCACCACAACCCAAACCATAACCAAACAACCCAAACCCACAACCAAAATCAAAACCAAAAAAAAAAAAACCCACCGACGCCGGCCGATACACCACCGACACCGGTCGACCATAAACCACCCTTTAAAACTTTGCGACCGATGCTTGCCGTTAAATCTCCCGAGCCGAACCCCGCGCGGCCCCCACCTACATTTTTTCATTTTTCTACCAATTTACCCACCCAAATACCCTAAAAACCTACCCACCCAGCCGCCTTGGCTTATTTCACCTATCTACCCTCTCTCTTTTTCAAATCATTTCCATTTTCTAATTATTTCCTAAAAAATGTACATTCCTACCCAAACCCCAAATATAGCATAATGCAATAAAATGCACACAATGAGGGGTTTCGAACCTACCCGTACGATGACACGTCGTCGTGGTGGGATGGGTGGTGGTGGTCCAGCTGGTCCAGCCCCTCCTGCTCCTCTTGGCTGTGCCATGGCTCCAAATGTCCTCTTCTGGGTCCTCCACCAATCAACTGCTGCCTCCTCCTCACTCGGGCCCACTAACAACTCACTCCTCCAGTCAAATAGCGCCACCTCACGCAACAAATGCTCCAATCTCAACTCTCCATGTCAGACAACTCAATTTGGTTTTCAAATTGCAAAAGTGACAATGACAGTATTTTTCTTTTTATAGGTTTTTGGCCCCTAACCGATATCGGTTTTATTATGCCCTAAGGAACCGGTATCGGTCCTTTAACCGATATCGGTCATGTATAATCGACATCGGTTTCATTCCAACTTTCCCCCAATTTCTGCCCCTATTTACTAAACGCCCTTTCTCACAACATCGCCTATATCCACCTTTGCTGAACACCGTTTGTTAACCTATTTGGCCCGACCCAAGGCCGCACCCTAACCATTTGGCCCACCCAAGGCCGCACTCCCAACCATTTGGCCCGACCTCGGGCCGCACCAACCTATTTGGCTTAACCCAAGGCCGTAACCTACCCATCCGGCCCGACCCAAGGCCTCACCCTACCCATCCGGCCCGACCCAAGGCCTTACCCTACCCATTTGGCCCAACCCAAGGCCTCATCCTAACCATTTGGCCCGACCCAAGGCCTCCCAACCATTTGGCCCGAACCAACCATTTGGCCCGACCCAGGCCTTACCCTACCCATCCGGCCCGACCTAAGGCCTCACCCTAACCATTTGCCCGACCCAAGGCCATCACCCCAACCATTTGGCCCAACCCAAGGCCGCAACCCAACAACTGACCCAGGCCTTACCTTACCCATCCGGCCCGACCCAAGGGACTCACCTAACCATTTGGCCCGACCCAAGGCCTCACCCCTACCCATTTGGCCCACCCCAAGGCCGCTCCCAACAACTTGGCCCGACCCACGACCCTCACTAATCAATCAGCCCAACCCAAGGCCGTACCACTTAAATACCTCACCCAACATCAACAACATACACTTTTATCCACCCATCATGTAGCTTTTTGTTCATTCGAGCTCACTGTTCGTGTTTTAGCATGATTAGGGTCCTTGACTTGATCACACCGACCAACATTTCCTAGACCTGACCGTGATGTTTATCTCAACCAAACCAACCATTTAGTGCTTGCCGAACATGCCAAAACATTCCTGTACCTTACCCGTTATATACCACCGGAGCTACTTCCTATGCCTTGGATACCGGGATTATATCACCCTTGTTTGGATAAACTATCGACCTTTGCCTATGCATTGCTGGTTTGCTCGTCAAATCATGTACCCTAGTTGCACTATTGCATTTCAACGTGCGTCTGCTTCCTTGGACCTACCCCACCATCTCACCATCATCTCTACACCATTTACCCTTTATCAACCCTATCCCTGATTTCACGTTCTCTCAATCTGTGATAGATTTGAGGGGGATTACCTATACCCTTAACAGGGGAAACCACTTCATATTATTGTCCGTGCAGCTTTACAAAACAAGCTACACGACAATAAGGGGCTAATGTAGACACCAAATTTGTGTCTTACGACCCCTTGTGACCCGCATCTCATTTCACAACCTAACCTCATCACCTAAACCTTACACAATTATTTATTAATTACCTTGTAATTGATAAATCCACATCACCTTACCTGCCACCTCATTTTGCCACCTCATCATGACCTAGTCCTAACCCTAAAACTAACCTAATTAAGACCTATAACTTGGTCCACATCTACACCATGACTAATGACCCCTTTCTACTTTTAAACCGACCTTCTAGTCACTTGACCAAGCCCGCAACTAATCCCTCAAGAAAAGCGAGGGAAAGTGGGCTATTTTACTAAAAATAGCCCACTTTTTCTGGACCGATACCGTTCTACTCGACCGCCGTCGGTTACGTAACCACCATCGGTTCCCTGTAAATGGGCTCCCCTAACCAAAAACAAAGGTGGAAGGATTTTTGGATCAATCAGGATCATCAGAAGTGATCAAGAGAATCCAGATCTTTACTTGGCCAAGCGACGAGTGAAGAAACCGAGAGAGTTGCGGTGAAGGGGATCAAGCCCAAGGCTGTAACTGAATAGCCAGAGCCCTGTGACACTCATCTGATCATTGGGAGGGAGACATCTCATCTTCTGGGTATCAGGCCATCCTACCTAAGTTCTGCCTTTGTCATCACAGTTCTTGGACCTGCATCTTCGTCAATAACTAGTAAGTTATATCTTGCATGTCCTCTTTAGTAACATTTCTTAGACTTTTGAATCACAGTCCTCATAAAATCTATTCCTAGATCTACTACCCAGCAACACATTATACCTAACTATCATCCACTTACCTCTCATCACCTCGTTACCTAATATCACTCATATACCATCCTTACAAACAACACAACCACCCCACAACACAACCATCCTACAGTTCCAAAAACATAGACCCTACCGATATTGGTTATCGGAATCCAGACTGGTATCGCATTCTTGTGACTCAAAACTTAAATCAGCCTTTTCCTCTACCGTCTCAACGAAGCAATTAAATTATTATTTTACAATATTTTGTGTTAATTCATATTAGCAAGAGGAAGCTGACCACCTTCGAAAGGAAGTTTTATATTTCCCGGCCCAAGGCAGCTTTCCTCATTTATTGTCTAATCAAAATCTTGTGGTCTTGTGTTCTTATTTGCAGTATTCCTTCCAAGACAAAAAGGAGTTCTTCGCAATCAACTTTGATCTCTCTCTACGGTATGTGCACACCATCTCGACATTCAACAGTATTCCTCCTAGCCCTAACCCTTATCTGTTTCTAAAAGGAATGAAAGGATAGAAGCAACTCTATTCCTAAAAGACGAAACATTAAAGGCGAAACACTTTGATATCTTAAACCTGGATTTTTCCGAACAAAGGTGAATCCGATTGTGTGTGGCTTTGTCCCCTTAGTGTGGTCTCCTCATTCCTTCATGCTCACGTGAATCCAGAAAAGCATGTAATGCTAGCATCAACAAAAGTAGGTATTGGAACAATGGCATCTTTAAGTTCGGATTGAATACAATGCAAGTAGGAGAGGGATAGCGCGAGAGAACGAGCTTGGCTTATGCGATTCTAGCGGGATTTATTGTGAGTCATGCAACACAAAACATCCGAACTCAAACTATTCTTCTTGACAAATAAAACCTACAACTCTAATGGCTTCGGTGAAAATGAAACTATCCTATCTCAATTGATTGTATGAAACAATAATAATACTAAAACAAAGAAGATCATGTGGCTTCTAGACAATAAAACAAGACTAGTATGCATCGCAACAAATGAAAACTCTTTTGAATTCCTAAGCAAAACTGAAAGACTAAGCTATTGAAATGAGAAAATGAGAGATAAATTGAGGGCCATTTTCTTGTAATCAAACCACTACTTATAGAATTCCCATTTACCCAAAGGTGAAATCGATTTGAACTCTTTTAAAATAAATAATGGCGAAACACTATTCAGGGAACCGAGAATCATAAATACAAGCAAAAACGGATGAAAAGTTTGGTAAAAGTTGAAAATTTACACGAGTCACAATATAAAGAACATTCTAGAAAATGTGTGAAGGGCCACCACTGACCGGAATGGTGGCGGTTGAGGACATGCCGCCCTACGTGTGGCGATCACGAGACCACCAGCCCGAGCAGGCGGCGATTTCATCACTGAAGACCAAAAGCAAAGGAAAAGAGGGGGGAAGAGTAAAACAGAGCACATGGAGGCTAAGCGGGGTATGCGAGATGTTAATGTACACTTAGAGAGCTTTTCTAGATCCTGAACACCTTGAGAGACCTATATCATCATTGGGGCACGTGTAACATTGTTCAGATAGTGCGGTACCTACTGATTTTGGTTACGTACATATTGCCCCCTCGGAGAAGTGTTTTAGCCATGAAGGGCATAAAGCGGTGGGTCCAAGTATGGCGGTCGCGAAATGGGAAGTTAGAAATTATACGACACATCCATGTGTCGAAATGACGCCATCCAAAATTCCCGCTACTGCAAAATGAAAAGAGGACTCAAGTGTAGATAGATGAAGTAAGTGAAAAATAAATGCTAAAATAATATGAAGTGAGGACTTACCATTTACGTGGGGATAAGTACTTACCTCCGTTGAAACTCCAAACTGTGAAGAGGGCATTGAGGAACAAGTGAAGATCTTATATATGTAAAAATGAGCCCATTTTCCTATTCATTTGTGCATGTCGATTTGATTGATTTTGAGCTCTGGGACCCACGGTGATAGTTTTGATGAGTATAGTCAAAAATTTCGTGACACAGATAGTGATCATGCCTCCATGAGCGGAACATTGACCAGCGAGATCACATGTTAGTTCTTCTTGATTTAACGTTTTACCCCAAAATGTTAAAATGATGAAATCTTTGTTATGGGATTAGTTTTGAAAATGTCGTGGTGTTAATAGGGTCAATACTTAGGGGGCACCTAATGGGTAGGCTTTGTTTTAGTCAAAATAGTCATTTTTTCATGTTTTTAGGCATTTTTAGGGCACGTGACCCGTTTGGAAATGTGGGACACGATCGCTGACAGCCTTGGCGAGAGGCGGAGGTTACGAGGCTGCCGCCTGCTCAGGGTGGTGGTCCTTTACAGAATGCCAAAATAATAGTGTTTTTAGCCCAATTTTGCATTTTTAGTATTCTTATATGTTTTAATGATTTTTCCAATGTAATTTGAATACTAACTACTTTACTGTTTTGCGTGTTTTTGGGTGTATGCAGAAGAAGGAGGAATATATCAGATGGAGCCGAGAGAGAGAGTGTGGCGGCCCCGGTAGTGTTGGATGCACTTTCTCGGGATGAGCGGGATACTCTTGGAGGTAGGCATATTACGTATATCATAGGTCCCACATGTTGCACCTTCTAGTCACATACTATGTGACCTATTTTAAATGATAGGA